>PCFV01000564.1:0-21439 GCA_002812785.1 Phytophthora litchii | reverse complement strand
CGACACGCTCACCAAAACGATAAGCGCTCCTCATGGTTGGTGCTTGGGTATTAGTGCTAACGCTGGCACACCAGTCTGGTGACCAGACTACCATGGCATAGCAGAGAGCGGAACATACCGTGTCCTACGTTTTGCTGTTCATCCGTAGGTAACAGCGCACTGGGAGCTACGCCACTTTCCAGGTGGTGTTCGTCCTGTTAGTATCAGGCTGTTTGCTACCCAAATACTGGTCGTCAGTTGTGCATGGCTTGCACGTTGAAGCTGCTTGGACCAAGCCTTGACGGCCACTTGCATTGGCTTTGCTCCAGCATTGAGCAAAGAAAGACTCGACAGCTCCGTCCTCAAGTGCTTCACCGTGAAATTCACGCTTTATCTGATTTTTGGTCACGAAGAGGCAAATGAAACAAGCAAAGCGAGCTCCATGCCATCAGAGCCCGTCGAGGTGGAGATAGCCTCGACAATCAGTCTACACTGCGTGCGGAGTGTTGTCCAGCGAGCAGTTGATTTGTCTAGTCCTAGGCGGTTATTCAATAACTTATTACGGCTGGGCCGGGCAGGCGGAATACTCTAACCCCCCACTGCAAGCACCATAATCAGCTCAACACGAGAGACCGAGAGACCGGTCTCAATTCGTAATTCGTTCCGAACAAGCTGCTGTAAGCTTGGCACATTGGTGAAGGCGATTCTGGCGCGTGTATCTGGCACACGACGCTGTTGCTAGTCTGGTCGAGACTCTGGTCGAAGCAAGGAGTCACGTCGGGTTGTGTGAAAGCGATGCGGTTGGGACATCGTATACTGGAATCTGTACTTGATCGTTTACTCGGACAAAGAAGGGCCTGGCATCTGGTTTGGCATCAGGTCCGTGAAAATGACACTGCAATATGCATCGGTTTCTGGGATGTGGCTTCGGCGTTTACCCGGTCAGAGAAATGAGCGTGGATAGGACATGGAACGAGCCATCTGACTCTCCAGGCGGCGGAGCTGATTGCTGTACGCCGACGACAGGCGGGTGTGAATCGAAGCAGCGTGATCAGCAGTCGGTCGATGTTGGTGCCACCTGGCCAAATCGACGCCTTTGTACTCTGGTGTCATTGTAGCAATGTAGCCATGTGACGGTCGGCATTAGTCAAATTGTATTTGTCTCGCTCGTCGTATTTGGGGATCAGAGACGGGGCGAAGTGTCAAAATAAGATCGCACTGCGTGTTTATTTCGCTTGGCGGACACCGTCGAGACTGTAAGCAAGACTGGCATGTCTGAGAATCTATACATTGGATTGGCGTGGCTGCCAGTATACCCTCTACCTTTCCGTTCAGAGCGTCCAGGACGCATGTGCGAACGCGAGTGAAGAACTAGTCTTGCACGTGAGCTTTGTTGCTTGGGGGAGTCAAGGACAGAGGGTGGCCCTGCTTTTAGCCAATGCCAATGATTGTAGGAGTCCTGAGCTCCTGTGTGTGACGCGGAGTGCCCACGCGAAAGTGCCAACTCTCCAGGCTTGTTTCTTGTCCGCCAAACTCGCAGCTACGGATCGGAGCAACGTTCCCGCATCGTGAGGACGCTGCACACAATTTTTGTTGATCAGGCACTGTGTTACCCGCGAGCAAGCGAACGAGAGCAATCTCGTCTCATGCCCCTGATTCTGCGTCTCGAGTGCGTTCTTCAGCGGAGACCTCGTGGGATTAATTGTTGCCGAGCTGCAGTACTCGTCTCATGAGAAGTCACTGATTTTTAACGTGGTTGCACTTGGTCACCTCAACTCGTCTTGGTTGATGTACCAGTTTGACACTGCCGAGTAAACCTGAGTGGATCTATGTGTATGATGTTGAGCCACCTCATGTGGATACTACAGCAGTACTATTGCTTCCTGACCTACTTTCAGTCACATAGCGCCAAAGTATGCCTTACTATTAAAACAGGTAGAACATTTTCTTGAAGAACGGCGACAATAGTGCGTGCAAGAGCCACACTGTGTCCTGCCTGCACGCAGAGATTTTGGTCGTCATAAGTACAAATTGCAGTATTGAATTGTCGTGTTAACAGATTTGCAAGACCTGAGTGTTTGCTTAGAAGCTGCTGAATGCCGTACTGCCACTGCCACTGTTTCGACTAACCATCTCGTCTTCCTTCACAGCACCGTCAAAGGCTGCAACGTATCCTATCGCTGCCTCCAGCATCGTAGCATAGTACCCTGTCTCGCCAATCATCAACGCCGTGATCATCGTCTCGCTGATCAAATGGCGAGCTACAATCACGCTCCGCAAACGACAACGCGCCAGGACAAATATGAATATGGGCAGGAAATCGTCAGCCGCCATCAGAGTCGGCTGCTTTTGCTTTCCTGAGCTACTCGCACTGTCCATCTCAGAACCGTGTTCTCTTGCATGGGTTTCGTAGATGCAGCGTGCCACCTCCACGAGGACAGCAGCTTTTTCCGAAGGTAGTGAGTAGTTGTCCATGGAATTGAACAAAGCAATTGCCGATTTCCACTCAGACGGTGACTGATGCGATGGCTGAATCTCCAGAAAGCTCTGTGGTTGAGCGGCCACCAGAGCTCGTAGTCGTTCAAAACGCTCTTCCTCTTCCTGCCTCGGTCCAACCCCAGCTCCTAGTAGCTGATAAATAATCTCTTGCAACGGGATGAAAGTGCGTCGTTCTAGTTTGTACAGTGCTGCACGACGAGCTAGTGCCCACTCGTCATCAGTAGGTGCGCGCTTACCATTAAGCGCAGAATCTCCGAGCTCTCGAGGTGTGCTTGGGTTTGCTACCTTGGACAAGTGCTCCATGATGAGTTCCAGTGTTCGCTCCAGGAAGAACCGATAGTTTTTCAGCGCTAGCAAGCTACGAGCGTCCTGTAATGTTGTGACGTTTTGAAGCTCATGAGGTGTCGAACCTAGAGAACCATCTCGAAGTTCCTGATCACTGTCCGACTCATTGCCATTTACCCCATTTGGTGCCCAGGGCTCTGAGAGACGAGTCCACGCTGAAGCGCCCATTGCTGATACGGAAGAACCTGTCGGGTGTTCATACTTCTGGCGGAACATTGTCAAGAAGCTGGATATGTGTTGCCGTATGGTGAGGCTCGCAAGAAACTGATCGCATGCACGCAGCAGCGAGCGCAACGTAGGAGATGCTGAACTTACAGCACTTAGCACACCGCCTGGTTTCGCATGCAAGGAAGCCCAAAGCCTGAGAACGTCGCTACCATTGCTGTCAGTTCCGCCTCGATGACCACTTCTCTGTCCGAACGACGAAGACGCACTCTGGTCATCAAACTCCTCGTCACTCAGATCACCGCTAACCGCACCTCCGTGTGCGTGACTAATTCCACTCAGGTTGCTACGAAAGGAACTACCGTCAAGTGCCATCGCCTCTGCACTCAATAATCGTCGGTGCGCCACGCTCTCACGTAAGTCGAAGAATGGTCCTGGTCGACTGTTCATTCCTTGCGGGTGATACGAGTCCCGACAGAGCAGCGCGTCTTCAATGCAGTACATCCAGTTTTCACGGTCACGAAGCTGCGCCGCCTGAAGTAACAAGATATACTCCGGGCCCACTTGAATTGCAAAACTTGCATCACGACCACCAGCTACATGTACGTCCACATAGTGAACACGAGTCTGTGGATGAAAGAGCAGCACCTCTCCTTTCAGTTTCGCGCAAGAAGAATCCGTGTAATAGCGCAGCACGGATTTCTCCAGCACAAAGTAGCGTGCCTTCCAGTTCTTGCGTACATGACCGCGTTTGCGTAGCCAGCCGCTCATGGAGTCCAGGAATGCGTCATCGAAGGCACTGGAAGATGTTCCACTCGACAAACTACTGCGACCCGAACGTAAGCGTCGGTAGCGTATCCATTTACGTCGACGCACGCGTAGTCGCTTGCCCGAAGAGCTAGCTGGCAATGAAGACGTCATCTCTCCACCTGATTGAGATGGTGATTGGCTCAACGAGTCAATTGATCTTCCACGTGATCGAATCGACGGTCGTGGGGTGAAATGTGAAAAGCTAGATGCATACTGCCATCCATCGACAGCATCACTGGGGTTGTCTACTGGGACTTCGAGATGCCACGGACTCGCCCACTCCCACCTTGGCCCCACCAACGAACTTCCCGAAGCAGAAGTCACACTATGAGCACCATGATTTCTAACCATCGTCGCTGTTCTTGACGCACTCGTAGCCGAGCGACTGCGTTGCTTGAAGACACTGGAGCTAGAACTAGTATCCGATTGTGGATCTGGTAGAGAAATGCTCGGGAACGTCGAGGATGGAAGCCACTCCAGCAGCACGTCGTCCTGTTCCTGTTCTCTACTGTGTGTACATCGTCTGCGTCTCTGTGAATGGCGCACTACACGCATGTATTTACCTGGATCTAGAGGCAGCAAGTGGCCTTTGGAGCCCCAACCCAGCACCATCTGATACCGTTGATGCTCGTACACTTCTTCAGCCACGATCACAGGTCTCTTTCTCTCTGAGGAGCTCGGTTTCTGCTTCTTGGTGCGAGTTTTCGTGGTCGAAGGCCCTCCCAGTCGCGTGGGGACAAAGAGATTGCTGTCGTAGAGAGAGGAAGGCGGCGGAGGGACGGACTCGGCATCTGTAGACTGCGTCTCATTATTGAGGAGGATTGAGTGGCCTCGGAGCTCCAGGAGACTCTTGCTGCTGCTGTGGCGACTGTCTCGGAAGCTGCCGCTGTTGCTTCGGAGGCTCAAGAGGAAGCTGCTGGCGTCCAGACTGCGTGTGGAGGAGCTTGTGACGACGCCTGAGCGAGAGGACGATGGGACGGAGGCCACCGCCAGCCAGTAGGACGCATCGCGCGCGCTCACGGGCGGCCCCGAGTCCACGAGCTGCAGCGACGACTTCGCCATATTGAACTGGTGCAAGAATATGAAGAGACGACTTTTGACCAATGGCGAGGCAGTAATGTTGAAGTTGTCAAGAACAAGAAGTTCTTCATCATTTGGCCACAGTGTCACTCAAAGTAGGCGAATAAACACTGGAGTGCTGAAAAACCTGTGCGAAACACCACTCATCACATGTTCAGTGTCATCCAAATTCGAGTTTTCAAAAGAAATTCATGTTCGGATCTCTCTCCATTCTAGGAGCTCAGGCAACTGATGGCTATCAAGATCGAATTGAATAGCGTGGGTCCGTTTACAAGTCTTATGCTTGGTGCTACCATGACGGCGAAATTCGTGGTGCTCGTGTCGTTCTCAATCTGCAGAATTGTGTGCTCCATCGACTGCGCTGAGTTGGACATGTCCATTGCCAATTTATTGCTCACGCTGAGTATTGTGACGAACATCTTGCTGGGTTAACGTTCATGATTTGGGTGGACTAACTTTGAACTTCATGAAGTCCGATGTTGCCAAAGTGCGTCTTTGGCAGCTTGTAGTGCGTGCAAAACTGTAAAAATAGTCAAGTTCTTGTCGGTCCAAGTGCGAAATCACTATAGCAGAAGTACAATGACTCGGTCAGCAGCTTGGAACTCATGCAGCAGTGGGCCCGACGATCTTTGGCGCGAATCGCAGTGGCAGACACATCGCAATCGTGTCGAGTTCATCCAGTCAGCCAAGTCGGTGTCTGCACAGGCCTTTTCCAATGCTCTAGCAACCTCTGCACACCCTCATCGCATCCACGCCGGTCGAAGCAACTCAACTCCAGTCAAACTCACTGCTCGATTAAAGTCACCCGCAGCAAAGGCGCGTCAGAAACAAATCGACCGTGAAAACCTCATCTTGATAAAGAAGATCATAGCACTCGATAATGCGAAAACTTCAACCGGAACTAAAAAGAAGCAAGCAGTCCGAACACAGAGACACTCGAAAGCTACCGAGAGTACTAGTGGCAGAAACACTATCGTGGTGCCCCAAGCAGCTCACTCCAATCATGAATGTCCGCATCGAAAACGAGATGTCCAGCATACAGCAGCTAGTCATGTTCTCTACACGCGAAGCTCCGCTACCATGAAAAATAATTATGTCGAGTACAACGCACCAACAATGTTTCACTCATCAAACACAACTTCAGCTGCAGCACGAGTTCGGTCACGAACGCAGTCCAAGATACTGAACGAGAACAAAATAATTCTCCAGCGAATTCTTAGTGCTCGGACGACCATAGATCGCTCTGCTTTGGAACGACATGAAGAGAGACACAATAAATTACGTGCCATCCTCTCGCGACATCACTCAACACCCTTACCACTACAACAACAGCCTCAATCTCGACCACTACGAACTTCGTGCAGTCAAAGCAGTTTGAGACGATATACGAGTGATGATGCAGGATGTATTGACACTACAACGAACAATGAAGACTCGGCCATTCGTGTAGATCCGGTTAGCCATCTTGCACAGCAACCAAAGCGCCGGCCGCGTTCTGCCTCGCAAGCCTCTTCCAGAAATCGGGTAGCCGCAGCATGTCCATTACCCCTGCACACCGCCAGAACAAGTAGTAACGAGTCGCTGGTCTCAAGGATGAGAAAAATGACCATCGAAACACAGTGCGATGACATGTAACTCTGCAAACCCATGCTTTTGGATGAATCAAACGAAAGCGAAATCATCCCCACGACATTGTATTTTTCTCCTTTATTGCTTCACCTAGAAAGCGATATCTACTCACGGCTCATAGTTCCACACCTCCTTCCCAATCGCTGGGACACATGCGCTGGAACGTGAGCTTGATCGGGGTCTGCGCCGTCAGTTTTGCAAAGAACTTCGTCAACACCGTGCCAGATCCCTCAAGACCCAACTCCGAGACGTAGGCATCACCCACACGGATCAGTACGTCACCCCCGCGTACTTCGTGAAAACTCTTGCATGTGCTGCGTTCCGTGTTGAGCAGCATTCGCAAAAAGAGCTGCGGCTCCAGGTTCCGGTCGTCGAACTCAAACTCGTTTTCCTCTGTGTAGACTCGCTGCACTGAAAAAGCAAACTCACCCGACTTCCAAGTCACGTCGTAGAAGTTTGACGGGTCCATCACAAAGGTCGACGATCCACTTGACAAACCCGATAACACGCCAATCGATGGTGGCAACTGGTTTTTCAAATCCATTGGGGCTCTAGCTCGCGAGCGACGGACGTAGCTGGAAACTGATGTTGGAGGTGGAGGGGGCATTCGATTACCTCGGGTGGCGCCCAGGGCGCGTCCTGTTGTGGCAGGCACTTGTGGTCGGCTAAGTGCACGAGATCGAGGAAATGCAGATGATGCCGGTGTGTACGACATTGGTGCTGGTGCATGCTTCGGAGATCCCTTTCCAATTGCTGAGGGAACAGGCGACCCGATGTCTGACAAAGAGCAAGTGCTCGTGCGGCCTAATGCATGAAATGCCAAGTCTCTTGCTGTCAGTCTTGATGTTGGTGCTTGTTCCTCCTCATCTTCCTCCTCCTTGACAGTAGATAACTCGGTAGCTGGCGGAGTCGGGACGTCTTCGTCTTCTTCGCTTTCATGTACCTGGTTATCGACGCTAGTCTCTTTAGTCGGCGTATCTTCATCACTTTTATCTGACAACTCCACATCCACTTCTACCACGTGAGCTTCAAACATCGAATACCCGGACGACAGATACTCCGAATCACTGTCAAATTCATAGTCGTAGCTATCGTCCGTATCGTATGCTGACGTATCTCCCGTATCTTCTTCATCCGACCTGGTCGGCTCTTCAGGCTCCGGTACCACCGATGGTGGTGGTGATTTTACTGCTACAGGTAACTGAGGCGATGTCGGCTCGACAATCTCATGCTTGATAGTCTCTTGCTCAGCAGTCTGGTTGTCCGACACATGCCCTTTGTCAGCATCAGTTTCCGCCTCAACAACTTCTGGAGATCCTTGGACTTTCTCATTAGGTCGTTCTGATGGTTTTGGCTGATTGTCACCAGAACTTCGTCGTCGAGGAATAATGTCGTCAAAGGCGGAGATCTTAATGTCCGATTTCGGCGGCGGGTTACTGATCGAGCTGCGTCGTGGACGCCCCACCGGTGACGTCGGGATAGCTTGTGCAATGTCCTCATAAGCAGAGAGTTTGATTGCCGAACTTGGCGGGTTCTCAACTGAACCCGATCGTCGACCACGCGTGGCTGCAATGGGAGATGAAGGTCCTGCCCCCTTGGCACGAGCATTAATGTTTTTAATCTCGTGCTCTCGAAGTTTCTGATGCCGCGCCTCCCTTTCCTTCATCTGACGTCGTTTCTCACTCTCTCGCTCCATTTTCTCCATCGACTCTCGTATCTCGTTCTCATGTCCCTCAAATCGAACACGTGAGGTCGGTGGTCGAGCGACACTCGACCGCATGGCCGACGGTGGACCGTTCATGTTGGAATTAGGCACTCGATGTCGATGTTTCTCCTCTTCATGTCTTCGCCGCTCAGTCGGTCGATTGCTCTTATGTTGTGAGCCCGTCATAGGCGGACGAGAGCTTGAATACACCAAATAAGGTGTAGACATTGGAGGTGGGCCTCCATTAAGTGGATCGGCGTCTTCGGAGTACTTGGATCTACTCTTGTATTGTTGGTGGGCGTATCTACTAGACTCGGGGTGTCTCGAGTGTCTGGATGAAGGTGGAGGGTGTCGACTGGAAGGTGGAAGGCCGTGATGGCGCATTGTCGAAGGAGGAGGTCCATGCTGTCGCGTCGATGGCAGTCGCTGCGTCGAGGGAGGAGGAGCCATACTCCCGTAATGCTTGGACATATCTTCTAGCCGCACGCTCTTAACCGGCGGCTTGTGCATGGCGCTGTTGTAGTCGGAAGAAGGAATGTATCTCGAAGACGCGACGCTGCTGGAACTGCTTGGCGCATTGCGCGCGAGACGGCGCTGGGCGCGCTCGAGCTTGGAGCGGATCTGGTCCATCATGGCGCGCTCGGCCGTGAGTGGCGCGTCCGCTGAGCTGCGCGATGGCGGCATGAAGTGGCTCCTACTGCTCTGCATCTACCACCTGCGAAGGAAATCTGAGACTGTGGCCACGATTCTTTGCCAGGTTCCTCTGCCATCGATGCGGGTTGGGTGCGGACTCGGGGAACGCCAAGTTGACTGGGCGTTTGTATGCTGCGAGCTGTTACAGGATTGACAAGTTGCCTTTGTGGTTGTGTAGCCATCTGAATTGTTTGGAGAGGTGGCGTGTGTAATGGAGTTGCAGTGTTCAATCCCATTGAAAGCACGACTGCAACGACTGAGGTTTCGACACGAACTGCTGTCTATCGACACGAACTACTGTCAAGAAACTCCATGACTGTGATGGCGGATGTATTAATAGTGACCACATCACTTTACCCTGTCAAGTACAGCTTCGGTACTAGCAGTAGTAAAATTCATCACAATCAAGGAACAACGATACCAACTTGTTTCGACTGCCACTAAAAGTGCAGATCTACTCGTCTTCATCAGCCGATACCTCAGCCTCTTCTTCGGCTTCAGACTGCTCCTCCTCATCCGACTCACTCTCGCTCTCTTCGTCAAATTCCTCTTCATCATCTTCATCAGCATCGTCAGCCTGGAGAGCCTGCTTAATCTTCGCCTCAAACTCACCCTCCTTCTCGTGCATGCGGCTCACAGCTGCAGTTTTACTACGACGCGATGACAGCTCACGGCGCGCTGGTGCACCAGCCGGTTCTTCATCGTTGTCCTCATCGCTCTCACTATCGCTCGAGTCAGAGGACCCAGACGAGACGTAGCGAGCATTTCGTCGTCGCTGGGCCTTCTTTTCCTTCTCCTGCTCCTTCAGCCACTTTTCGTGGTCTTCACTCGCTGTCAACAGAACCTTGTGCAGCACCTCCTCACGTTCCTTAACCAGACCATGAGCCCACATCTGGTCTTGCTCCAGCGCGGCTGCCTGTTGATCATCGCTTTGCTCTGTGCTCTGCTCTGGGAAGATCGCCGACGTGCGCTTCAACATTGCCTCCGCACTCCGAAGCAAACCCTTCTGGGAGTTAAAGCAAGATGAAGTGATTTCTTGCAACAAGTACTTAAACAATGCAGCCGATCGTTGCTCGTCCAGCGTCACTTCCACCCACGTGATCATCTTTAGCAGAGCCTTTTGTCGCGTAATAACAACGTCCTGTCGAATTGAAGGCATCGCAGCCACCTTTTCCAGTGCCAGCATTTCCAGACAAATTGTGATGCCGATCCGGTTGTGGTGTGCACAGTGACGTATTTCTGGCTTCTTCGCTCGTTTCTTCGTAGACGCCTTCGCAGCCTGAACTGCTTCCTCTTCGGTTTGCTCATTGTGACTCAGCAGGTGCATGACATACTTCGAGCAAGCGCCCAGGTCGAGCATCGAGTCAGTCTCCATCTCCAGTTTTTCCATAGACTTCTGGATCAAATGTGTGGCTGCTTCCTCCAAAAGCATGCAGTTTGCCGACGTTGCCATGACGAATGCGGGGAAAAAGATGCTTAGTAACTGGAGAGCGCGCGACTGGAATCCGTGTTCACTGAGCTTCTGTACCTTTTGAAGTTGTGGGCTAAAGTACGTCTCGAGCAAGATAGCCAAAACCGTGATGTTATCGATCCGATTCATCATAAACAATCGGCAGAAGCCTTCCACAATTGTGCTTTGAAGGTCCAAATCATCCACAGAAATCAGTTGGCCAAGACCAATGAATATGGTGTTCAGATCCAGCTTTTCGGGGGCAGCCACAGGTTCGTCATCCTTCTCCATATCTTCATCTGTGTCTTTGTTTTCTTCACTTCTATCATTATCTCCATCATTATCGCCGTCTTTGTCTCCCTCCTTGGCATCATCGTGACCACCGATCTCTTTGGTGCGATTGTTGTTTTCGTCTTCAGCATTACCGACATCCTCAGCTTGTTTTGCACCGAAAATATGTGGTTGAAGGTTTGTAAAACTGAATGCCATATCCAGAATTGCCTGGACGCACGTATGCTTCACTTCGCTCTCTTCTTCGGGATTGTTTAATGCACGCCAAAACACAATCAAATAGCGCTCCGCGAGTCGCTTATCAAGCAAACAGAACAAGCCAAGATTTTCAAGTCCAGCTTCACGCAACGCCGGTACATCACTATCGATCGCTGGAAGAATATAGCGACTCATTCCATCCACAATAGGATCACTCAAATTGTGTGACGTAAGCTTCAATAGTTGGGCCACGATTTCGAGGCATCGGAGCCAGCTCAACACCCTTGGGTCCTGCAAAAGTGCCTCCAATGCTACCATCTCTGTTTGAACCTTGTTGTACTCCTCCGAGTCAAACTCGAGCGTCTCCAGATGCTTCTCTAGCTCTTCAAATTTGGCCTCAGCAGCTTCGCGGTCTTCCTCACTCAGCTTATGCAACTGGGGACCAAAGTTAAGAACTGAAGGTTCATCATCAGTCGATGCTTCCTGTTGCGATGAAGGGATTTCGGTGTCTTCCTGCTGTGATGTTGAAACTTCTTGGTTGCTTGCTTCTACTGGGTCATACATATCTGAGATAATTTCGGCGACAACCTGGATAAACTCTTGTTCCGAGCTTCCAGAGTATACAAAAGCCATCAACTCCATGATACCCTTGATCAATTGACTATCAGTTCCCAGTTCGCGCAGCAGTTTCTCTGCAATAAATTATACACCAAAACATTGTTATCACAAGGGAGGATCATTCAACAAAACGAGATAAGAAACAACGCAGCACGTACGCAAGGCATCCAGCAGGTTACGTCGTCCAAATTCATCCTGGAAATCCAGCAAATGTCCAAATTCCAGCAGTTGCTGTGCAATAAAGAGGACATCACTTTCTGCTTTGCACGTGGCAACAAGCATCTTGCTGAAGTCCGACACATTTGGTACAATAGCCGCTGCCTTGTCCGGATCGTTGTCGATCTTTTGATAGTAGTAGCATTGTTCTCTCCAGAAAAAAATACTCTCGACATTGAAAGCATCGCTGTTCTCCGACATCATGTCTAGCGCGTTGAACTCGACAACGCCTTCCTTTTCCAGCAGTGCTCGTGGTTGCTCGGAGAAATGCTTCAGCAAAATGCGTGAGACCTTCGAACCAATTTCAGGATATTGTTCGATATCCAGTCCTTGCAACAGCAGTACCGGCGAGGAATCACATTCTGGGAACCATTTCTTGAGCACCATTTGCTCACATGCCCTGCGCACACGGGCACCCCGGTCCTGAAGGCCTTGATCCAGCAACTGTGCACGATCATTGATGGGAATATCCCCCATCAGCATTCCACTGCCAATCGTGCGGAATGCAGCGTAACGCACATCTTCACTGGCATCACGTATGCGAACTAGCAAGTCCTGGTACATGTCGTTCGACACTGTAAGGTTAAGCAACGCCGCCTTGCGTACATCCCTATCACAACAAGCACATCAGTATTTCCCATCAACTTCTCCCATCTGCAACTCACTTGGAAGGATCTGAGACCATGAGTTTCCTCAGTTCCTTTGTCACTTCGTCCTCTGACTCCTGCAATTTCTTGAGTCCATAGACACTCTGGATCCGCACGGACGTCAATTTATCCTTCAATCGACGTAGCATCGTCTCTCTCAACTGCCTCGTGAGCTCCTCTTCAATAAACTCCAGTCGATTCACCACAATCTGCAGCATATGACAAGCTCGCAGTCGCACGACTCGATCCTCCGCCTTCGTAGCGTCCATCAGTCGCTTGAGCAGTTCCACACGCAGTTCGTCCTTCCCTTTGGGTTCTTTGCTCTTGCTGCTCTTGCGATGGAGGAATTCGCCCACAAACGAGGCCACAGCCAGCAACACCACGTCACTCACTTTAGAAGCGACCAACACTCTCGCTACAGCCACCCACATCTCGTCCAGGAACAGAGCGAAGGCTTCCTCCACGACGCCGCGTTTGCCATCGCACACCTCGTCCCCGAACAGCGCATTGAGACGACGCACAGCCGGTACGAGCGTCCGCTGATGCGCTACACCCGACGGATTGCGCAGGTACCCGCTGGCCTCCACGGCCTGCAGCTGCACGTCCTGGAACACCTGCCGCAGCGTCAACGTCCACTCCGCCTCCATCTTCGACGGCTTTTGTGCTATTTGCCCAATCACCCATCTCTGGGTTATGTATTCTTCACGACTTTAAGTAGTGAATCCATTCATTATCACTGACGTATTTAGGATTAAAGGTTTTAGATGCGATTTCAAAGGAAATCAGATTGCGGGTAGGTGAATAAACAACCTATCACCCACCTCTTCTTCTCAGATTTCAAAATGGCGTTCGGCTTTGGGCTGCTCACGGATGTGCAGATGCTGGGGTTCTACCAGGCGCAGCACGCGCGCGACCGCAAGCCGTTCCTAGCGTACGTGCTGCAGGTGTGCACTGCGAATGTTCACTTTCTGGTATATCGGCGTTACTCTCAAATCGCGTCGCTAGCGGCGAAACTTCACTTTCACCCACCGGTGGGGCTTCCACCCAAGTACGCGTTGCAGGTGTTTCCACTCACAGACGCGCAATTGCAGCAGCGCTTCGACGGCTTACAGTCATTCCTGCGTGAGGTTGTCGCGCACTTATCAAGGCAGCATGCAGCGGGGCTGCACCACGACGCAAACTCCTATGCAGGGCTGGACATGCAGATCTTCTGCGATTTTGTGGCACACCATCGCAACCGACCGCCTAGGCCGGTAAAAGGAGAGTTGCCAGATTGGGCAAAACCCATCATTACGACTACGGCGTGGGCTGACGCTGATAGCGTCACGGACAGTGAAGATGTGGGGCTGGAAAGTGATGACTCGGAACAGGAAGTCCTCGAGACGGACGACGTGTCGACCCAGTTCAGGAACGAAGTGCTGCAAGCTGAAGGGAATCTCAGTGCATTGTGGCATTGTGTACGTGCGTACATGCAAGCGACGACGACGTGGTGGGGAGCTACGACTGCTGTGGTGGAGGAATATAAGCGAGTGGCCGATATGCCACTTTTTGCAGGACAAGATGATGGGAAAACACATGCAGCACGACTAGTGAAAGCTCTGACACAACTTTTGGACGCGATGCAACCGGAGTTTGAGAAAAAGTGTGAAGATGCAGTGTTGAGTCCACTGGAAAATTTAAGCCATGAGATTTTGCCGGAGATTAAGCATACGTATTGGACGCGGCATAATGGTATGAATGGAGGTTATGAAGATGCAGTGAGGGATGCAAATGAACGTCGGATTCAACAAGAACGCGAGGGTTTACATGCCAGGTTGCGTGCAGACGTGCAGAATAGCATGACGGCGTTGGTGGCGCTTCAGAATGAGGTGTTGGCTGCAATGCATGATCAGCTTCACGGTTTTGAGCGAGTGCAGCGGATGCCCCGACAGCGCAGTAAGTCTCAGCCCGTGCTAAATCGAAGGAATAGTCGTCGGGGACGTCGAGGTATCAGCATTTCTCTTAGAAGCAGTGTGCAATCGTCTTCTGCCCAGGTAAATGAGCTGCGAGAAGATGCAGCGATAGCGAACAATGGAGTACGTGAAGGCAAAACCCAGGAAGTACAAGCATCTGCAGCAGTCGATATTGAGGATTCTGGCGGAGTTAACGATGCTGGCGAAATTATGGACGCTAACAAGAGTGATATCGAAGAGGTGGACGGGAATGAAAGCGATGATGAAGAAGAAGGCAGTATTGAAGAGATAAAGCTGACTGAGCTTGAGGATGAAGACATAGGAGTTGAGCACGTTGAAGAACCAAGTTCGCACATGTGGGTGTGGGGACGCCCACCGAGCATGGAGGGCGGAACCCCGCTGGTACTTCGACCAAAGCAGGTATCTTTGCTCAATGGACAACCGATCGTTCAAGTGGCGTGTGGTGGTGAACACCTACTATATCTGACCTCAACTGGAGATGTCTATAGCTATGGCGATAATGAAGACAAAAAGGCTGCAACTGTCACTGTTGCCGCCAGCATCAATTCGACTGACGGTGATTCGACACGAACCAGCTTGACTACGTCATTTTTGGCACCGCATCTTGTCGAAGAACTTGCACTTGAGAAAGCACTTCATCGCACAGCAATTGCAATGATTGCATGTGGCGCTCAGCATTCGTTAGCCATCACAGATGCTGGAGAATTGTATACGTGGGGAAGCGGCGAAGATGGTCGTCTTGGACATGGTGACATGCGCGACCGAGCTGTACCACGCAAAGTCATGAGCTTGTTGCGAGAAAGTGTGGCAGGAGCAAGCTGCGGTGGAGCACACACGGCAGTGTTAACCACGAAGGGTGCCGTGTTTACATTTGGCCGTGGGAGAAATGGTCGCCTTGGACTGGGTGATAATAAATGGCGTGACACACCTCATCAGATCGTAGGCTTTCCTCAGGGAACACATATATCCCAGGTGGTATGCGGTTGGAACTTCACGGCTGCACTAGATCGAGAAGGTAATATTTTCACGTGGGGAAAAACGGGTGAGGGGCAATGTGGACTGGGATATGTAGATAAAGACCAAGTGGTGCCGCGCTGCGTTGAGAAGCTTCGCGAGGTAGCAGCAGGCTCTTCAGTGATTGATGTTGCGTGTGGATATACCCACACTATTGTGTTGACAGCTAGTGGCGAGCTGTATTCGTGGGGATTGGGAGAATATGGACAACTTGGCACTGGGGATGTCTATCAACCACTACCTGCACGCGTACAGCTACCTCCAGACGCACTTTGTGCTCCTGATCAGCTAGCGCGAGTGTATTGTGGCGCCTTCCACTCCATCGCTACGACAGAACAGCGTATAATGTTCGCATGGGGATTAAACTCGTACGGTGCATGCGGTCTTGGACACACTGCTAACAAGGATAAACCCGAGCGCATAGATTGTTTCTCGTCCGAAACTGAACTAGTCGTGGCTTGCGGACATAAGTACACGATTGCCCTTGAGGTAAGCCCAGCCCTGTATGGGCAGTCGTTGCCGTCATCCCAGACAATGATGCAGACAGGAGCTGCAGTGAATGCACTGGAAATGCCAAGAACATCGAGACAATTTTCAGACGGTAGTGAGGCGAGCGAAGATGATCCGTATCTTGGTCAAGTCTCACCTAGACGTCCTGCTACACCTCCAGTCCCACCACGTCGTCATCGACGAGGTACCCCTCCAACCTTGGCAATGGAACTTGGTGACGTTCCTCGTGAAGCTATCCACGAAAAGGAGGAAGAGTTGCGTCGCGCCAAGAAGCTTTGGCGGACTCGTATTCTACGTGATTGGGAAGAAAACAAAGATACTCCGCTGGCACACTCGCTTTGGCGTCAGGGGATCCCGCCATCGATCCGGGCCCGCGTATGGCCCATGGCTATTGGGAACAAGTTGAAGATAACCCCGGAGATGTTTAAGATCTACCGTCGACGGGCAGCCGCATATAAGAAGGATCGAGTTGCGAAGGAGGAGAACGGTGCTGTGGACGGCGGTCGCGAACATACTCTAGCACTGATTGACACGGACCTGCCGCGCACGTTCCCGTCGTTGAAGCTATTTGATTCAAGTGGTCCGTACTATGCGTTCTTGCTGGAGGTACTCGAGACGTATGCGTGCTATCGACCAGACTTGGGATACATCCAGGGCATGTCGTACTTGGCGGCCATGTTGTGTCTGCACATGCCACAAGATCGCTACCTGGCCTTCCAGTGTCTGGCCAACCTCATGGTGAACGAACACCTCTTCACCTTCTACTTATTAGACGCCGATCTCGCAAACGTATACTACACTCTCTTCGATACCTTCCTGAACTCGCGGATGCCTCATTTGCACGCCCATTTACGAGAGATTGGGGTGTTTTCCTGCTCCATGTACCTCATGAACTGGCTGCAGACGCTGTTCCTGCAGGTGCTACCGCTCGAGTCAGCAGCACGCGTATTCGACAATTTTTTGCTTGATGGCACAGTATTTCTCTTCCGCACTGCGATGGCTATTCACGAGTTGTTGGCGCCGCAGTTGATGCAGGCAGAAATGGACATGGCGCTCCCGCTGCTGCAGCGCAACGTTATTTACCAAGATGTGTGGAATGCACGCGTCTCAGAGCAAGCTCTCTTCGACACTGTGGCGACCATCGCTGTCCCTAGCCACATCTACTCGGCGCTGGACCGTGTCGTGAATGACGTGTTTTTCTACGAGAAGCGCGGAGACCCCGATGGCGTTGGCGGAAAGAAGATGATGGCATTTGCAAGCGGTGGTCAGAGCGTCGGAATTGGCCATGTCAAGCACGAGCGGCGACGCATGTATGCGATCAGTGATGCCCTGAACGGTGTACTGGGCGGCTTCTGAAGGAAGCATGACTGGGAGTAGTACGTTTGGTTTCTGCCAAGTCGCGATCCATTCTTTTAGCTCCACGTTTACAGACGAGTTGTCAGTGGCGTTGGCGACTGGAAGGACTTTTTGCACGAGACTAGAGAGTTGATGTCGGCATTCGCACGTCGTTCCAATGCGTTTGCGGTCGAGAAGACGTTCAGACCTTTCATCTGATGAGGTGGCCACCGCTGTCGAAGGATCAAGTGTGAAGTGATGCAACAACACTTCAGTCCACGCGGCATCGATGCAGTATAACACACTGGGCATTGAAGGACATGGCATCGATCTAACATATGCACGAGCAAATAACAGGAATTCCCGACTACTTGCGCTGGCGTCGAAGCTCACGAGGTGCACTATCCAAGAAACAGGCAAGTCGACTGTCAAGTCGTCTTCATGATTCAATGCGAGAGCAAGCTGTCTGTAGTATGTGTGCGGTAAAGAGAAGGTGGTTGTGGCGAGTTGAAGTTGCCTTGTATGTCCAACTACGTCGTGCTCAACTGAGACCTAAGCGTACAGTACTGGAGTTGAGTATGGCTTGGCGTTCTTCTGCCGTCGCAGATGGTGGGCTGTAACATCTCCGCGTCGAAGGAGGCTAGAAGAGGCGCACTTTAAGTCAGCCTTGCATTCAGAGCAGGCTGAACATGCGAGAATTCAGTCTCCATGCTACAATGACCACATCAAGCGCTCAAGCGCTCAAGCGTTCGATGCTGTGCTGACTGGGTTCAATTGCGCATAGAGCGCCATGAACTATTGCCACGAACATCTCGCCTTGAAGTTCGCCTCGAGACACGAGAGCATATCACAATGCAGCGACGCGCCTCTTGACATCAACTCACGAAACCATGTCTATCAGGACGCCGCAGAGGTCGAAATCTGCTCTTGTGTTGCCCGTCCGATGTTGTTAGCAGCGCGTGTGTGCAGCTCTTGATGACGACAGTCTCCTTCGTGTGCTTGGAATCAGTCCCCCTCCACATCCTGTGGCGTTATGTAGCGCTGACTACTAGCACGCTGAGGCGGAGGGATCACCGTGACTTTGACTACGCTATCTATGGCTGCTTCTTCCAACCTTCTGACGCGTGAAACTCGAGTTTCTCTCCGAAGGCGAGCGCAATCTGATGGCGAGAGCAGTATCCGATGGCGGCAGTCTGGGACACGAGGCCTGACATGCGCGGTGCGCCACCTCATTTGCGGCGCGGAGCGAAACGCTCGAGCGCTTGGAGCGCCTGATCCTGGAGTTATCCTCTTGGATTTTATCCTCGTGGATGAATGTGCTGTCGCCATCATATCACCCTCAGCGCTGGCCTCGCAGTGATCGACCTTCCCGACCTTCCCGACACTCCCAGTCACTTTCTTGGTCTGCAACGCCGATTTCGAAACGCTGACTCGAGTATACTGAGCGTCAGTGCGAGTCCGTTTCACCAGTAACTTCACCTAACGGGTCCGAAACGGTTCCAAAACGGCTAGCGAAACGTAAATTATATGTATCTTTTGTGCGTTTCTGATTGGCTGGCGAAGCGGCGCACAACTTCAACGTGCTGTGATTGGTCGACGAGCGGGCACGGCAGTTGGCAGTTGGTCGTCGCGTTGCAGGGCGGACGTCTGCGTCTTCCTGGAGCTCGCCGCTGTTGTGTGCGTCAGCTCCAACGTTCACGTTCGGTGTGTGCGCTGCGTTCTAAGACTCCGTATAAGGTGCTCACAGCACGTCGCATGTCGTTTTGGTGAATGTGCTCGACTTTCTTAGAGACTTTTAAGTCGAGATGTAGCTAGGATGCTGCTGCTGAGACCCTCAAGCGGATACTTCAAGCACCACGCTCTTTTATTTCGTATTCCAGTGCTTGAAGGCGTTCGCTGTTGCCCTACCAGTGCGAGACGCAAGTCGCACGTAGTTGGCAGTCCAGTACACGCGTACGTGCCAGACGAGATGATTCTTCGTGCTTTCGAAGAACCTAGAGGTCAAGGTAGCGCAGTCCAATGTGTGGGGCTATATAAGTCTCCGTTACCACAGCATGATTCTTACGAGCATTACCATTCACTGGTAGTCAGCTCGGAGCCAGCAAACTCGCCGGGAATGTTAGTGGCGGAAGAACAATTACTTGTATTGCAAATCCTTATTCTGCTGCTTAAGACGATGTGAGTGCTCGCTCCCCACCCTGTCCTTTATGCACGTGTCCGAGTGCAACCAGCTTGTCGTCAGCCGGCTCCGGTCGAAAAGCGCCCGGAGCGGCTCGTTTGGACCCGCAAAATTTGCAGACATGTCAGCGTGTGGGCTTTGGACCCCAGCTCCGGGCTCTGGACACCGACATCGCCTTGATGGCCTCGCCCCTTTTGATACGATCCAACGAGCTTCTACTCTCGGCCGTTATCGCAAAACCGCCGCATAATAAAGAAGAAAGCAGCCCACTCGCGTGCGAGACCTGCTCGTCCCCCGATCGAGATGGTCACTTTCCATTCAACTGTCTCGGTCCGAAGCGGCTTCACGCACACTAGCACTCGAGGCAGTCGATGTCGCAACACGCCACGATGCCTGCCGACTGGAGATCCAGCGAGGACTCCGAGTACGCGTTCGTGCTCTTCCCATCCGACGCTCAAACAGCGACTCCGTATCAACAGACACAGACACAGGCGCAGTATTCCTCCGCGAACATGCACCCAGCACTATGCAGCAGTCTCAACCAGGCCCTCAGCGACGAGGAGATGCTGGACGAGATCTTCCAGGAGATCATGTGCCCAGACCCACAGGACCAGGGAACTCAAGCCTGTGACCTCGACAAGGGGTTCGATATGACCAGCAGCACCCTTTTCAACCCTGTACTCACACCCACCTCAGCACTTGCGACCTCTACAACTTCTTCCCCCTCAACACCACAGCTTACCAGCACTCTTCGCAGAGGCAGCATTCCATCTGCGTCACTGGGATCTATCTCACCTAACATGGCGGCTAATCTACGAGTCCCGACATTCCCCGTGAGCCACACAGGAACATCCCGCAGCACAACCTTCTTCCCCATGCTGAACGACTCTAAGGTTCGAGTTAACACAGGTCTCGCTGGGTTTGGTGTCCACAGCTCCATGCTTTTTACTTCGCCGACATCAGCCAGTCGACGTGGGTACAGACGCGCCAACAGGCCTACCCGTCTACAGAAGAAGAAGCCAGCCTCACGGATCTGCCGCATGCCTGGGTGCACAAAGGGCATTCGCTCGCGCGGTCTGTGCAAGGCTCACGGCGGAGGTCGTCGGTGTACGACACCCGGCTGCGAGATCAGTGACCAGGGCGGAGGCCACTGCATCGCCCACGGCGGTGGTCGTCGTTGCTCAGTCACTGGATGTCAGAAGTCAGCCCAGTCCAAGGGTCTTTGCAAGCTCCACGGCGGTGCTCGCTTGTGTCGCCTTCCGGACTGCAACAAGAACGGCCAGATCAAAGGACTGTGCCGATTGCACTACAGCCTCACAATGGCGACGAAGAACTCTGCGGTCGCAAAGGCTGCATCAGTACCAGCAATACCAGTGAAGCTCGAATCTCAGAGCAGTCCGTGCGACTTCGAACTGCGGGTTTAAGTGCTCGGCAATGCCCGGCCGACATGGCCAGCGACCATGTAGTTAGTAGAATTCCACCACATACAAATTGACTGAACATAGCTGTAAATACCCCCAGCAGATACAACTAAATAAACCATAGACGCCATTGGAATGGTCTCGTCCTGTGTCGCACCAAGATGAGCATCACGGTAGGGCAACGATGCAGTCAGATAATCAAGTCGGAGGTACAGACAAAGGAAGCCTGAAGAAGTTCGATGGCAATGAGGATACCTCCGCTGTGCAACATGGGCTAAGATGCCACGTTGGACGTGACGGGAGGTACACTACTCGTTGTTCGTCAGCATGACTTGGTGCTGTGGAACACGCTGCAACCTGCTGCAGTCTTCGGATCGACACTCTTATCACCAACAAAGCAGCAAGGAACCTGATACGAGTGCGCTGACGCAGTGTCATGAAAGAATTATAGCTGAACGCGCGTAATTTGGCGTGGATAAGACTGTACTGTTGACGTCCTCCTTCGATTCAAGAATCTAGGGAAGGTTAAAGTCTTACAAACTTACCTGTTTTGATAAATGCAGAAATTGTTACACCCAATCTCAACCACGTCAGGCCAAACCCCAACAAATCACTAAGAACACGTGGTTTACAAAAGTGTATTCGATGTGTTCGTAGTATCCGCTTGAGGGTCTCAGCAGCA
>PCFV01000563.1:10916-21476 GCA_002812785.1 Phytophthora litchii | reverse complement strand
CAGTGAGTTGAATGTCAGTGTTTGACGTCATATCATGCTCAGCATGGTAAGACGATGTCGGCAACTTCAGTAGTTCGTCAAGCACCTAAGCTTCGAGCAACCCCTAATCTTCTTGCTAACAATAAATTGCAATGTAATTTACTTTGGATGTGGCCGAGACAGGTACACAGGTACCATCGCGTGAAATTTATGCTTTAGTCAGGGTATCAGTTTTATCGACTTCTAGGTACTTTCGTTCACTTGGTTTTTGTAAACCAGTCAAATGTGATCTACTCAAAGAAAATGCTTTCAAAAGGATTAGGCAAAAGAAGGAAATCAGAGGGGAGTGTGATCACTCCATAATCCTCCATAGCTCTGAAATAAATTTCAGAGAATAATCCTTAGTAAACTCAACATAACGGAAACTTGGATTGTTGCAGGTTCCAGACGGCTCCTGCGAGTGATGAAACACTTTCCAGAAAATTAATACAATATAACGTGTTATGCTACAGGGGTGGGGTAGCTTCTATGCTGTGTTGCCTGGAACTATTGACCGTTTGATCGACGAAGACATTGTTGAGGCTGCCAAGGAAACTCGTGCTCATCTAGCGCTGACCATCGCTACGGCCTGATCGGTAGGACGGTGTGGATAAGACTACGCGGATGCATAAATTGGCTTCGAGTATGTACCGGAGATCTTCGCTCCGTGTACGTGCAGCACGAGGATATCGTTGAAAGCCAAGAAAGTCTGCTCGAATCAATGTGCAAGCTCCTGAGCTGGACCACTAGACTCCTGATGTTGTTGCGAAGACTCTGATGGACATTAGCTTCACGCAGATGATGTTGGATGGCGAAATCGATGCTCTTTCAGGTGGTTCGCGTATGGCGCTTGCTCTGGCTCGTGTCATGCTGTACAATGCCGAGGTGCTGCTTCTTGATCAGCCGACGAATCATCTGAATGTCCATGCTGTGCAGTGACTGGTGGACTACCTGAACTCGCTCGAGACCATGACGGTTCTGCTAGTATATCACGACACCGGAATCTTGGACAACGTGTGCACACTACGAATCGAAGAAGCTGATGCTCTACCCGATGACGCTGTCGGCGTTCGTGGACATCCACCCGGAGGCGAAGCACTACGACGAGCATAAATATTCGGACATGATCTTCAAGTTGCCGGATACCTCCGATCAACTCCATGACTCGACGTATTTTGACGCTTTGCATTGCTACTTTCACGTACCCAAGCCTTAGTTTAAGGATGTATCCGTGAAACTGTGTCTTGCTTCGCGTGTTGCCGTGATTAGTGCTAAAGGCGCAGGTAAGTCGACGTTATTCAAGGTGATCGTGTAGGAGATATCGCTCGACACGGGTTCCTTCTGGAAGCATCACGCCGTGCGTTTGGCGTACGTAGCCCAGCACTCTTCCCATCACGTTGAGAAGCACCTCGAAAGCAGTCCGGTGGAGTACTTTCAGTGGCGTTTCGGTGGCAAGAATGGCATTGATCGTGGCCTTGGCGATCAAGTAAACCTGCAGCAGACTGACGAGGAGAAGAACCTCGTGGGCAAAAGCAGGGTCAAGTAGAGAAGATTGTGTCTCGTAGCAAGGGCAAGCATGGAACGCTGAAGTACGAGTGTAAGGTGGGCACGACGGAGCGCCACAACAAGCGCTACACGCTCGAGAAACTCCAGGAGATGGGTCTCGGCGCTCTTGTTGAAACCGAAGACATCCGTCAGGCTACCCTGGTGGTCAAGTAGAGAAGATTGTGTCTCGTAGCAAGGGCAAGCATGGAACGCTGAAGTACGAGTGTAAGGTGGGCACAGCCGAGTTTGGTACCCACGGCAAAATCCGTGGTCTGTCGGGTGGACAGAAGGTCAAGCTTGTGATTGCTGCCGCTATGTGGAACCGCCCGCACTTGCTGGTGCTGGATGAGCCGACGAACTACCTGGACCGTGCTGCTCTTGGTGCTTTGGCAGACGGTATTCGTCAGTGTCATCATGGTTTCCCACAGTGAGGAGTTTTACAACTCGTTGTGCACGGAAAAGTGGCTTGTGGAGTCTGGTCGTCTGACTATCATTGGTGAGACCCAGGAGAAGGAGTACCGTGTTGGCGGTGGGCGCAAGGTTGTCGAGAAAAACACTGGGGAGGAGAAAAGGGTTGGCAGCAACATCAGCTCGTCCATGAAGCCCCCAAACTGACGAACCCCACGACACTGCGTCCACTGAGCAAGCAGCAGATCCGTAAGCTCAGCAAGCTATGTAAGGCTGAGGGCGTGTCGTTCGACGACTACGTGGATGGCCTCACACGTGAGAGCCCTGAGTGAAAGTGGCTGAAAGCGATAAACTGAACTTGCTATTAAAACGATAGACAGCTAACGCTTTGTATGTGCACGTAGATCGCGTTCTTTTGAGTTTCATGTGAATTGGTAACGCAGACACTTCATCTTAGATGATATAATAAATCCTCCAATGTGTAAGTTGTCTTCACCAATATCACCAGATTACCGTTTCGACAAACTAGGGACGCATTGTGGTGTCACTGCCGAAAAGAAGATTTGCTGGCTGGGCAATCATCGCACTGTTGGATGAAGACACTGCAACTGCTTTCCGGTCCTATCATGTTACAAGTTGCCGACTACTGTCAATGCCAATGACGTCAATGTGATATTCGCTGAGGATCTTACTCAAGGTGTCAATCATTCTGCTGCTAGCCACCAAAACCACATCAACCACTTCCGAACTTCCTCAGGACAGTGGTGTTGACCTCATCTTCCCCCGTGATCGTGGTACTGAGGAGAATAACGAGCGACCGTTGCGAGACCAAAACAAGAAGAGCGTGACGATGACGAATGCCATTGTCGAAAATCAAGCTGTTGGTGAAGATAGAGATACCCTTCACCCACTAGTATCGACGTTGTTCGACAAAGCGAAAACGGGGTTCAAGAAGTGGCGGAGCGATGCAAAGCTGACTAAAATGGAAAAGATGTACATGAAAAAAGTTACCCCGGTCGATTTAACCAAAAGTTACACGGGCTAAGTGGAAGTATTCTTAGGATACTCCTTTTTCCGGTAGCAAGAAGAAGCACGACAAGATCATGAGGTCGCTACACACCATCGTAGATATTGCAGGTGCCGCTCAGACAAGATTAGAGATCGTAGTGCTATTAGACGTTAGTTCTCATTTTTCGTTTTACTTCACCACTACATAGTCGACCCGCCTCACCGCGCCCTCCGACTCGGACAGCTCAATAAATATCTCTGAACCCCCAGCTTTGAATTGTGACGGAAAGAGTATAGGGAGCACTACAAATGGAAGGAGAGCTGGAAGCTGCAGCGTCGTTATCCAGGACCACACACCAAACAAATTGTTCTGAAGTGGGTCTGAGCACACTGTAGGTCTTCCACCGCAAATGATGCACTTTTGTTGAGCTAGTAGGATCGTTCCCCTGAGATTGTTATACTGAGGCAGCGTGTTAAGCACTTCATGTGTGCGTTAGAAGGGCTACATCATCCCGAAGGTCTGTTGCAGTACCAATTCGTGTAGAACGATGCATCTTAATTTCCTCACACGTCCATCACGTAGGGGGGCAAACGAATGTATTGCCTTGAATAATATCGAGAGCGTAGTGAGCGGCCCCACGTTGTGATATGTGCTCGGCCGACCTTGAAATGATTATGTTATACCATTCGTGCAGACAGCCCTGACGTTGATTCTGCTGACTGAACTGGATACTCCTCGTAGCAGCGCGACATCCATCGCCCCAGTAATTTAATCGCCAGACTGTCAGCTTTACCAGCGAGTAAGGCAGTCGCCCCACCACTTCGCAGTGAATGCGAGGAGTAATTGTTAGTCGGAACACCCGCTCGTGTTGCCGTTGTTTTAAGTGCCTGTGAGACCGTGGCCGCGTTGAGGTCTGCGCAGAGATGTTTGTCACTCGAGCGCTTGAGTTCTTGGCGGGCTCTATATACATGCTTCAGGGCTTTTACTGGGCATAGCAGTCGATCACCCGTCTTGTGCATGGTCCTCCATGCACCTCGGCCGTATTGGTCGTTTTTCGCACCACTTATCCCAATTGTTACTGCAGTGGCCATTCTGGAGTTGATGCGATTTCCTCGTGAATCTGCAAAGAATACATCTCTCGTTTTCAGGCAGTAGACTTTTCTGCTGTTCCCCACCACAAGATATTCAGACCTTCGCAGTAAGAAGAAGTACCCAAGAAGAACGCTGCCCCACAGCAGGCGATCTCGCGGTCGGTTCATGTGAAGAGACCGATGGAGAAGCCGTAAGAACGCGGGTGACACAGGTTGCTTCTTCGAAACTGGAGCAGACAAGACGCTTGATACCGCGCAGCAGAATGTCTAGCTGCGGAGATCGTGATAGTTTGATCCCACCAAAACGACGGTGATACCAAATGATACTAGAGATCTTGGACTGGATTGTTGTGTACTGATTGCCATGACCCGTCTTGTTCCATCCATATTTCCACAGGTAGATTGCAAAATATGCTAGCTTGTGCGAGCTTGAGCTGCCACTTCGACGGCACCACGGCGCCCACCCCATTAACTTGGAGAACCGACTCCATTGTTGCCAGTGTGAATTATATTTTGCTGAAGTAGACGTGGCCAAGGCGTGACGGCACAGAAACTTTCCCATACGCGACAGAGATCGTCGTAATGTTCTTGCACGAGTACCTGTTGCCATGACGATGATAAGTTAGACCATGTAGACCACAGTGCGTGCGACTCTGACCACGCACGGGATCCGGCATCAGCCATTGTGTTAAGCTTGCCAGGGATGTGTTCGGCGGAAATCGATAGCTGAAAGTGAAGTTCGGTGATCGAAAGCAGTCGGTTATACAGCTGGGCGGTGGGATGACGGCTGTAACGCCGTTACGACCAGGCGACAGCACTAGTGTTATCAATGTGGAGACAGACATAGACTGGATGCGCTTGAGTTTCCTTTTGCCATTGCGGGCCCCATAGAAGTGCGACTAGAACTGCACTCTGAAGCTCACGGATATTGATGGATCTATTGAAGAAACCGAAGGCAAGAGCATCGCACTCTTCCTTCGTGTATTGCACACGTAAGAATTCCTTGCGTTGAGGTTCCAAAGCACAAAGCCCCGTGTTCGACGCGTCCATGTAAACGTGGACGGTTGGGATCGTGTTCGAGGCGAACGGAGCAACCGGAACACAATTGAAGCGGTCTCTGTGCACAAGAACCGCATTAAACTAACGCAAATCTTCGATGACCTCGTCGTCTAGTAATCGTTTGCCGTATTGTGGCATAACAATGGAAGCAACGTGTGTTCGCTGATAGAAGGAGCGAGCAGCGGGAAAACATGTGACCACATGACGAAACACACCGAGTAGTTTGTTGAGATCGGACTTAGACGCACTTCCAGCTTTCAAGAGTTTAGCTACCACCCGAGTAGTTTGTTGAGATCGGACTTAGTCGCACTTCCAGCTTTCGAGTTTAGCTACCAATTGACTGGCGTTATCGAGTTTTTCCTCAGGAATCGACACGGTCCCAGTGCTCGTGTTCCAGATCAGGCCTAAGGCCTTGTTGATTGAGCGCCAAGGCGTAAACTTTTTGTCGTTGATTGAAGTGGGCCCGAGGACAGTGGACATGGCCATGCGTAAAGCAATGTTTGCATCGCGACACCTTGTTCCCGTATTCACCTCGACGCATGTGTGATCATCGCACCAGACGTTGCCATAAAAGTGATTTGTGTTGTCAATGCCCACGGACTCTGGTTGGTATGATTCGTAAATATCGTTGATAGTCGTTCCTGCGAGTGAGTAGTACGCGGGCGAACCGCACCACCCGAACCCGCATGCAAGGTTGATGACTACGTAGTCATCGAACACAAATGCAAACATGTGCACTGCGTTTTCGTTTAGCGGCACGTGACGGAAAGCTCCGGAGACGTCTCCGAGCATGAGTAACACCTCAGCGTCTGGGTGTTGTGTTCGTAAAGCATGGATTCGTCGAGCTATGTCTCGTGGTGGGTTGTATGTTATAGACGGGAAATTGTCGCGCTCGGTGAAGTCGTTGACAGAGTTTCCCTGAGGATACGAATAGTCGTTAATCATGCGGCTATCGCCCCCAGCTTTGTCCACAACACCAATGGGGCTAATGAAAATTTCCGGCCATAGTGTTAGCACGCTCTCGTCAAAAACGAGGTAGCGCCCCTCGTATTGCCCTTTTTGAATATGTTTTCTTACTGCCGCAGCGTGGTGATGAGCACTTTTGAGGTTATTGGGGCGGAGTGTTTGCTTGGACGGTTTTGTGGGTTTCCAAGCAGGGCAAACCCCTTGAGTTACAACGTTGTTCCAGCGACGATAGGCATCACAGTGTTGTGAAGTTAGTGGAGGTTGTAGTTCATACAGTGCTTTGCTCGGTCGATTGTCAGAGGACGTTTGGTCACGCACCAGCCCTGCACTCGCAAAGCTCCTCGTTCTCTACTCTACTTGCAGTCCTCGACTACGCTAGTCTACTAAAGTGCACAAGAGACTAGACCCCATTACTCTCAGTTTTCGCGTACAGATGAAGACTTGCTCGAATTACTTGACCTCCGTCGGTCGCGTCGAGCAGGCGAGCACAGTGGATATCGCCCTCGACAGAATCCCGATTTATCCCGGCGAGTTGAACGTCCACGTAGAGAGTCGTCTGTGCCCACAGATGTATTGGCTGCCCTAGTCAGAGATCTTGGCAATCCGAGGCTAGTCCCTTGTAATGCTCCGTAATATAAGTCTTGACAATATCTGGCAGCGACGTTGGCTTGAAGTGAGCTCTTTTGAAGTCAAAACATCCGCCATTACCATTACCAGAACAAGCAGCTTGGGAAATGGACTTCATGCAGAGACTCTTTGTACCTTGAACTGGCAGACATCACATCCGGTGATATTCGTTTGCCTTAGTTTAGTCCACAAACACACAATCTACACAGGCCTCGTATGACGCAGTGCAAGTGACCACCAGTGACCACCAGTGACCCCAGAATCAGCATTTGCCGAGCATGTTCTGTATGGTTTCCGAGTGAAACTCTCTCAAAAACTCGCCTCCAACCAATTTCGCTGCCGCGATATCGCGTAAGACAATGAAACTTCGAAATTTGCTGAACTTCGTGGTGACCCAGAAGGCCATTAGTTTCCAGCTTAATGAGTCGGTGTCGGAAACACCTCGATAGCGGTCCGTAAAATTGAGCGCGCTGTCGATGAGATCGATAACGTCTTGATTGTAGAAATGTAGTCCAAAGATGCGGAGAGATCGAAGCGCACTGCACACATCGCTTCGAGATGTTGCGGGATTGGCTGCTCGGAGGCTGTTTCTCTCCGAGAAGTCAGTAAAACTGACGTTTCGTTCTTGAGCAAGTGCTCGGTCCCACATGTCAGCTGGTCGACAGTGCATGATCGATAAACCGTGATGACCAAAACCGATGTCATACAAACCGCGGCAAACTGGAGGAAACGCCAGGAAGGGTACGTGGCTAGACTGTTGCATGCGTTCAAGTACAAATTGAGCAGACTTACCTGCGAATCTAGCGTGACTTATTGATCGGTGAACTCGTTGCTGTGTAGCTGAAGGTCGAAATGCCCCTCTCGTGTGTTCTACGTCATCTTCGCTGGTATATTCTGCTTCGATGATACTCGAGTCATCGATGAACTGTGAACCTCGGATCTCGGGCTCAAGTCGACGGGCTCGCTTGCCGAGGGTGCGATTCTGATGGCGAACTACCTTGATGTCTTCGATATCCTCGTCACTAGAAGTGTTCATGGAGTTGTCAGGAGGATTAAACGCTTCCGCATGTGGTGGGGATGCAAGTGCGCTGTCGCTGGACTGGGATGCTTGTGGGTCATGATAGATATCCAGTTTGTTCTTCTTATGGGATCCCTTTAGACAGTCTAGAATGTGTTGGCGGCGCACATACACGACACTGAGGTCGTGAGGTCGGACCAACGGAACCGTATCGTCGGGTAGGAATGGAACAGTGAGTGACGCTCGAACGACTGTGGGTAGCTCGTTGCCGCTGTTACGTCGTAAGCGGCAGGCACCAATGACAATATTCTGTTGTCGCAGTAGTTCCTTAGGGTTGACTATCATATCAGAGACAGAAGCTCCTACTTGGAGCGCGTAAGTGATCGGATCCGCTTTAATAGTTCGCGGTGGGTCATGAAGTTTTACCGAGACATTGTCGGTACCCGTAAGAATGATCAGATATGGTCCGTCGGCTAGGAACTCGTAACGGGTGGCCACTCCATATGCCCATGAGCCCGTTTTGGGACCGCTCGGTTGGATGAATGCCACGGGATGTTCGAGATAAGTTCCTGGCCAAAGGTTAGCTTCTTCAACATCGACGACTCGTAGTTGCAGTGCGTCGACTGGGACCGAAAAGTCCTGACCGTCCGAATCGCCATCGATGTCCGGTCCGATCTGGTGGACAATAACATCATCTCCATCAATGCGGCGGACTTTCACGTAGCAGAACTCACTGAGCGACGACACGTGAGCGGGGCCAAGAAAGGCGATGGCTCCAACAGCAATGTTAGAGGTAGCCATTATTGAGCGACTACGGAAGCTTGGAAGATGGCGGAGTTGGAGGAAGATGAGGACACTGGGGAGGTCGTTTCGCACCTTATTGCAAAATTCAAAGTGAGGTCTAACGAGTTCCTGCGTCGCCGTGGCTATCTAAATTTACGCACTTGCTCGGGTTCTTATCGCGTCTCGGAAAACTGATCATCCTTCAAGGACTGATCTCCAAGTCGTTGAAAACAAGCTGGTAGGCTAATTGAAAGATGAATGTGTTGAAATCCACGATAGTCAAATCTAATAATCCAACTTCAACCACCACATACTAGTAAGCACGAAATACATCCCTTTCCTATTAAAGTAGCAAACAGACGATGGGCTACCTGTTGTAGGTGATCATGGAATCGATCACCGAAAGCTTCGAGAAAAGAGTTCCACCGTTTGCGGACGCTGGATGCGACAATCGTATTGAATCCACCTTGATGTAGGGTGAAGTTGGTTTTCAAGCCTTGTCCACACATACTGGATGCTGCACTGTCGTGCAGTAATTCAGCCGGCACGGAGTAGAGTCTATGAGTTGTGGACTGCTCCATTTTCCTGTTGGTAGGGAATACATAACAGGTGATTAGCTCTATACCAAACGGTAGAGAACATGTAGAACTGACTACTAAAAGGTAAAGGATGCAGAGCCCTATGGGCAGCACCGACTTCCTCACTTTCGAAGTTACTCGGCTATCACCTCCTTGGAAGTGTCAGCTTCCTCATCAAGGTGTTCCTAGTTTTCTGACCTGGAACGCGTTACATTGAATCTCTATTTCCCAATACGTTCGCAGTGGTCCACGTCGTGGATCTACTGCCATTGCTAGTCTGACACCACGATAGCGGAAGAAATCGCCATTGGGCGTTGCTTGCGCTCACGTAGTTTGAATAGTGGACCACGGATGCATTAGACATTAGTTAGAAATACTTCGATCGAAGGACTTGGAAAGGGATATTTATCACAACTGTAACGTCGAAGGTCAGCTAAACGATGTTTTGCGCTTTCGAAGTAAAGTTTCTGGGTCGACAAGGACGCCCAAACAGAATTCCCATTTGCGATTATGAACTAGTGTTTTACCCTCATATGAAATCCCAATTATCATTGACGAAGTAAGATCTGTGCTTGGTTCTTCATCTTCTACTTCTTCCGACGAGGCTTCTCCCTCAGAGGAACACGATTCATTTCAAACATTTGTAGCACTAGCTCCAGCTAGCATCGAATCCGTCACTGATCCCTCTGATGTGATATTCGAGTCCACCAACTCCTAGGGGTTGCTGCTTAAATTGGTGTAGGTAATGGCAGATACTCTTTGGATCACTCCTTCCTCCCAATGTACACTGTACAGCGGCTAACATTTGCAATTTTCGAGCGATAACACGACAACAACCTCATTAAGCGTACCTTTCGTTATTCCTCGAACACGAAATCCAATCGCGAGTTTTGTCATGATGAAGACTGTTTGTGGCCGAAAAAAGCGCGGAGCTCTTTGGAGAAGGTTGAATGCGTGCCGGGTGCAATGAAGAGCATCCTTGGCTTCCAGAAAGGCACGGCTCAGTGGCGATCTCAAATGACGGGCTGCACATGAAATCTCGAAGCTGACCAGGATCATGATGCAGACGAAAAACTTGGTCATGACACTTTGTGCTGGAGAAAGTGTTTTGGATAATGAAGGCGCTCAAATTGACTGTCACCAACAAACCACTGATAGCTGGTAGTTGCTGCTTTCGCAATAATGCCCTCGAACCAGTGAACGAGAACTCCAGCTTCACTATCGAGCGTCGCTACCGAAGAACGCTAATGACTTCAACTGGAAGAGGTGGTGCAATCGAAGCCGAAGCAATGGCGAAGTCGTGCCTCGGAACTTGCGCAATATAACAATGTTTTGACATTCGACGAGGCGCGAAGTGGCCACGTGACGAGGACAACAGCTTCGATGATGTCTGTGGAGGACGACGGCTGCGTCCACCTGTGGGGGACGCCATTCGAAAAAGACAGTAAAAATATTTTG
>PCFV01000563.1:0-10876 GCA_002812785.1 Phytophthora litchii | reverse complement strand
TTGAAGTAGAGAGGTACTTAAGTATACAGATTTCCAAAGACCTATTTTCCAGTGCTGTGATTGGCTGAAATAGTGCTGATCGTTTTAATTTTAGGAAAAGTTTTAAAATAAAACTAGTAGTCTTCCTCTTTTTAGCTTCTTAAAATTGGCATTATTATGTTAAAGTAGGTATTTTTCGACATCCACAACTGTAGCCATTTCACGCCAGTCATCATGGGCAAGAAGCGCGTGGACCGAGGGCCTCCGTCACGCAAGGATCGTGGACGCGGCAAGGGCGCCCCAGCTCGCGAAGAAGAAGAGAGCGAGACGAACTACCGTCGACGCGCGTTCCCAGTGACGCTGCGCATGTGGGACTTCCAACAGTGCGACTCGAAGCGTTGCACAGGAAGGAAGCTATGTCGTCTTGGCTACATTAAGAGCATGAAGCCTGGTGCGCACTTCCGAGGCCTCGTGCTGTCCCCAGCAGGTGAGCACATTGTGTCTCCAGCAGACCGAAGCATCGTAGAGGGCACCGGAATCTCGGTGATCGACTGCAGTTGGGCCAAAGTGCAGGAGTTGCCTTACAAACAACTTCGCTCGGGTGTGCACCGCTTGCTGCCGTTCCTTGTAGCTGCCAATTCGGTCAATTATGGCCGTCCACACAAACTCTCTTGTGCTGAAGCTATTGCAGCTACATTGTACATTGTGGGCCTTAAAGAAGAAGCGATCCAATTGATGGACGAGTTCTCGTGGGGTGCCGAGTTCTTGAAGATTAATGCAGACTGTCTTGAGGCTTACGCAGATTGTGAGAATAGTGACGAAGTCGTGGAAGCTCAGGTGAGTAGAGGTAGTATAGTGGTGAAGACAGCAAGGCTGACTGGTGTTGTAGAATGCCTACTTGGCAGCGTGTCAGGTTGAGCACGAAGAACGTTTGCAACGGATGAACATGCCGAGTTTGGAGAGTGATGACGAAGAAGAAGAAGAGGAAGAAGTGGAGCTCGATCGATTCGGCAATATTATTCCACGTGAAAAGGCAACTACGAAGACTCAAGACGCAGACGCTGATGATTCCTCACTTCAATCGGACACTGAGGAAGAAATTGCTGGATTGACCAAGAACCTGCAAGTTGCTACAGAGAGTGATTAGTCTTGACGAAGACGATGTAGCAACGTCCACGGTGAGGTACCAGTCACAACCTTGTATGGCCACAGTATAGTTTTGTGATAGAGGATGCAGCACTTTATCTTTAACTAGTCACTCTTTCGAAGTGTCACTATCTCTCCATACTTCCGATCCATTCACGGAAAACATATAAAGAGGAGAAGTCGTCACTATGAGCGTATGTGGTTCTTGTCTCCCTTCTCTTCCTGCCGTTCCCTCTCTCTAATTCACTGTATGTTATGCTATTATTCAGGAGAAAACAGCAACGCAACCACAAATGTCGATGGAGCAGATGCAGCAGCAGCAAATGAAGCAGCAGTGAGACTTAATACACTAGAAATTCCTTGACTGGAGAAGGATCTGAGCCTTCATGTGATGCACAGAGAGCAAGAGCAGATGCGCCAGTCCATGATGCAGCAGGTCATGCTACCTGACGCCCGTGAGCGCTGTACGTGCACGACTCGATACGTTTATAGAAAATAAAGAGACTAAATGCTGTGTAGTGGCGAGAATAGCGATCGTAAAGCCGGAGAAGGCCCGTGCCATCGAGGATATGGTGATCCAGATGGCCCAGCGTGGACAGTTGGCAGCCAAGATCGACGAGGACAAACTCATTGATCTGCTGAACCAAGTAGGCGTCACGGAGGAGAAACAACGCACGAAAGTGACGGTACGAAGATCTTGAGAGCTCTTGGACTGGAAGATTGGATTGTGATGTGCTGGTGTGGTTGTAGATGAAGCGGCGAACGTATTTCAGTGATGAAGAAGGCGATGATGATGACGACGACTTCTAAGCTGGTGAACTGCGGGTTCAACGTTCAAAGATGCGGTGTTGATAGTCAGCGGGTATTTGTCCTCAATTCGAATCACATTGCTGTTACTTGTTGCTTGATCAGGACTCAGTTGTCGTGTATCCTCGTATTGTTACATGGAGCTGTGGATTCGAACCAGATTGTAGATTATTGCTGAGGAGGAACTCAAAAGTGATCTGACTCATGAGAAATCAATTTGTGATTTAAGCTGTGGTGACTGGGTATCTACTTCGCGCGGTCAAGCGTTTGTGATGCCAAGAGAGGGGTATTAGCTACACACCGCTCTAGCACTCACAATATGCTTCGCAAAACTTGTCTAGACGACGACGTAATGCGTAGGATCGCATCGTCGTCTCCGTTAAACCGATAAGAGTTAACTTGGAGTCTTGCAGTTTCGACGTGGCTACGTCAGCGTCAACTACGAGCGAACATAGTACTGTTCGACAATCAATGCTGGGATGATCATGAAATTGTTCGTATATCTCCTCGAGGCGATCCCACAATGAGCAGTACATTGTTAGTCCCGATCCATTCCGCTCCAATTCATCCTTCAGTTGAATAAGAAGCGTTCGAGTTGCGGCAATAATTTCCGGGATATCCTTCAGATCCACAGATTTTGTTGAGTCGGTGGTGTCAGCACCTTGGTAATTGACATCCACAAACCTTGTGAGCAGATTGTCGGCGAAAAATCGGAATCTTGGACGATTTTTGCCTCCAGCCATTGACGGTAGGGGAACTATCGATATCGTTGTCAATTCCTGCTACCAACATCGCAACTGCAACCTCATCAACCACAGTCGAAATCTTGATACGTTTTCCAGGCTCGAACACACACATTCTCTTGATCAAGTCCCATTCATGGTTCTTGCAGATTGTGGGTTTTAGCGGCAATTTACCCTGTTTAGCATGGTACTTCACCATAACATTGTCAAGTTTGCACCATGGTAGGCAAGGTTGTTGATTCTCACCACGCTTCACTGCTTCAACATTCTCCACAACCCGCAGTGCTTCCACGAAACACATACCCAGAGAGTACACATCGGACGCAAAAGTTGGTCTAGCTGTGGCTTTCATCTCTGTTTTTGCGTTCGTGTCAGGTAAGCACTCTGGAGCTACCCAATGTAGCGCAGCTGAAACTTGCGGTGTATCTTCATCGTTCTTCGCGATCGAACTCAAACCAAAATCAGTCACCTTCGCTTTCTTGTCACTCCCAACTACGATATTGTTTCCCTTGAGGTCTCCATGGATGACTCCGCGTGCGTGAAGATATTGAACACCTAGTGCTGCTTCAAGCAATACCCTCCAAAGTTCATCAGGATGCTTTCGCAAATAGTCGATCATAGTCCCGTTGGAGGCGTATTCGCAAACGAAAAAGGGTCTGCCAACATGGCAGGCACCGAAGAGCCGAATGACATGAGGATGACTCAATCCAAACCAAATCTCGACCTCATGACGGAACATTGCCAATACTTCAGTTCTCTTGGCGTCGTTTGTTTGAGTAGTTGGTTCCCCGATCGATGCTGACAAACTGTGGTAGGAGAAATCTGGTGAACCTTTATTATCTCCAATTAAGAACACTTGCTTCACCACCACATCGGAGTCTAACCACTTGCCTCGGCACACGCTTCCAAATCCACCTTTACCCAACTCGCTGCACTCGTCAATTACCAACTCGTACCACGGGATAAACCATTCTGGTGTGAGGCTCAGCAAATCGTCGGTCCCAATTTGTGATACAATAGTATCGTATGTCGTCTTCATCGTTTCAAGTTGATCAGGAGTGTACTTAGTCTCTGCATCCATCTCTCGCTTTAATGTCCTCAAAAGTACTGATCGTTCTTCCGGCGACTTCAAACGATCTAGTAGAAGGAAAGTGTCTGACACACCAGACACGAAATCCTCAATTTGTTCGCTGCGCTGCTGCTCCCATCGTAGCGTTCCTTCTTCTGATGCAACTGGTGACTGTCCCAACGCTATCAGCAGTGATTGAATACGCCAGTGAAATGAAAAAAAGGTGTTGGAACTGGCACGCGCTGATGACAGCTGCAAGATTTGGACTTGCTCACTTGTCATTTGGATCGTAATATCAAATTCGGAGAGAAGTGAGTGAAAACGTTCTAGCATTGTCGGGGGGTATGTTGAGCTCTGTAGTAGCTCGTATACTTGCTTGAGCTCGTCGAATGCCTGGCAGTACTGGCGATCATTGCTCCTGTCAATGTACTTTTCGATACCCGTCCACAATTCTCTCATACTACCACTCTTGTAGTTGTCGAAGGTGCTTACGGGTTCGTACTCTGGTTGATATTTGTCGTAACTCTTGCTCAAAGCCAAATACTCTAACTCGTACACGACAGACGAAAACCTCGCGCGTTTGTCAGGGTCTAGACAGCACATTCGCCACACTAAATCATTCTTGTCACCAGGGACGGAGCTAGAACTTTTGAAATCAATCATAGTTTACAGGGACCAGGGCTTCACATCTTGTGGATTCATTTCAGGAGCCCACATCATTTTTTCATGGTGCGCTTGCCATTCATTCTTGCTACCCCACGGATTTCTCCTAGTCACAGCTTCCAAAATGCACATTCCGAAAGAATATACATCTGAAGCGATCGATGTCGGTTCCCCTTTCAAAACCTCAGGAGATTGCCAGCGCATTGATCCAGCAACACCTGAGGGTATGTGATGGGACATATTTGTCGATCCACTCAAGCTGAAATTTGACAACTTCGCCAAACCATCGTTGCCGATCAAAATGTTACTACACCGAAGATCACCGTGAATAATTCCACGTTCGTGAAAATACTCGAGACCTAACGCTGCCTCATACAGAAACTTCCACGTTGTAGATTGGTTCGCGGGAGATGAGTGGACATACTCGATCAGTGACCCACTACTTGCGTACTCGCATACGAAAAACTGTAGACTCGGTTCAGCAGTGCAAGCGCCATATATCTTGATAACGTTGGGATGCCGCAACTGCTGCCACAGACGCACTTCCTCCTCAAATGTCGTCAGGGAGGCCTCTGGAATGTACAGCTTCACGACAGCGTCAGCATCAAGCCACTTTGCAAGGTATTCACCGCCAATATTTCGGTTGGAGAAGTGCTTGAGCATGATTTCATAGGGTGGAATGATCCAACTGGATAAATGCTCACAAGACAGAGTAGGCGTATCGGTTGTGGCACGAGGAAGCGACAGAAATGGTGTGAGTATATCTTGGATTTCTTGATATCCTCGGGTAGCAGCCATTCGGAACGCTGTTTCTCCAAGATGGTTTTTGAAATTCACATTAACACCAATGTGTTCAGCGAGGTACCGAACTATCTCAATGGATCCTTCATCAATAGCCCACATCAACGCACTGAATCCAGCCCTGGACGTTGCGTTTACGTCTGCATTACAGTTTTCAACAAGATATTTGACGATGTCTATGTTTTTCCCGTCGACTGCCATCATCAAAGCTGTGTCACCGTAGCCGTTCCTTGCATTGATGTCGTTGCAGTGTTTTGCGAGATATCGCACGACTTCAATATGCCTGTTCTTAGCGGCCCACATCAATGCCGTACGTCCGTAATAGTCGCTGATATTCACATCAACGCCTTGTTCTTCTGCCAGATATTTCACGATATCAATATGTCCGTGTGCAGCAGCAGAAATGAGCGTTGTTCCGCCCTCTTCCTCATCCCCAATACTTAAATTCGCGCCACATTCAGCAAAATACCGGACGACTTCAAAGTGTCCTTCCATAGCAGCTAACATGGTTGATGTGTGAACGGAATCAACTAAGACATCCACGTTAGTACCGCATTCAACGAGATATCGCACAACCTCTAGATGACCTCGTTGAGCAGCTCTTCCTAATACCTCTCCCGCATTTTGTAGCGGTAGATTTTGCACTTTTGCGAGATCACCAGCTCTCGCAGCTTCTACGAGCTCCATTAGTTGACAAAGATCCAATCTGAAATGCTCTTTCTGACAAATTCACAGAGTAGCACGCTAGAAGGTGGAGCTGTGAAATGCTGAGGCTTCATTCATTAGGATTTAATCTAGGCAGACTGTGCGCTTATAACTTCACCCTTAGCGTTTATGCTGTAGTCTTGACACCATCCTTCACGCCGATAGTGTCGACGTAAGCCACAATGATTGTAGTGTCATCAATGACCTGCTCCTCCTTCATCCAGCGGCGATTGGCCTCCATGATTAGCAGATCCACTGCAACTTTCGGGTCCTGCTGTCCCATGGCCATCTCCATGCACTCTTCGTTCGACATGAATTCCCACAGACCGTCCGTGGCCACGATGAGGCAGCGATCATTCTCGTCGAGCCATCGAGTAGTAAACTCAGGTTCTGACAATACACCTGCCGTGTGGGCAACTGCATCACCAAGCGAGCGCGACATGGCAAGACCTGGTACATCCATGTGTCCCAGCCAGACACGAGGAGGGCCGTCAATGCCGTCGTCATACTCGACAGCGAAGACACGGCCACCGCTGGCAATAATACGAGCTTTCTCGTCCGCTCGGTCAGGCTTGTGGTCGATGGAGAGTTCCTGACTGCCGAGTGCTTCAGGACCTGAAGGACTAAGTTGTTTCACGAACCCGCGAGTAATACGCGAGTCACCAACATTGCCTACCACCACGAGGTTCTCTCGCACGACAGCCACCACTGCCGTCGTTCCGCTGAATTCCGTATCAATGCTCGGATCGCGTAGAACAGTCTGTTCTACAGATTGCAGCGTGTCCGCAATGGCCGTCCGTAAACTCTCCACATCTTGTTGTAGATCCCCCGAGCGCTCGAATTTGGCGTGTCCAAAGAGTTCCGTTGCAAATCGGTCGCGAATCGCTCCCGATACACCATCCCCAGCTTCTCCGTGTCCATCAAACACACACAACAGCAATGTTTGAGTGTTCTGATCGTACTTGATCACCATTGCATCTTGATTCTTTTTGCGTGGGTTGTATGGAGCATATCCCTTCTTCGACAAGCCAGCAAAAGCCACAACTGCACACGTTCCGTCCGCCAATGCTTGTGCACTACTGTCTACATCTTCAATAGTAGCAGCAGCCATGCCATCCACCAGCTTGTTGTCGCTCACCACGGACAATCGACGACGTTGAAGTCCGAGTGAATGGTCACCTCCTGTCTGTGAGAGCGGGAGCTTCCCCGGTGTCTTGATGGAGATCCCCTTGGGCGATGCCACGTTGGTGGCCGTCGCTTCTTGTTGCCGGAGTTTGGCCATCGAGCCCATCTTCTGAACCGGTCGAGCTGCCATGCTGAGTGGAGAGCTAGGAGACTGAAAGGGACGCTGCAAATACCAGAGTGATCTCAATGTAGCTCTTGCTTGGCTGTACGCCCAGATCTCGAGTTATCTCGAGCTCCGTAATTATAGCAGATGATGGCAACCTTTAGTGAAGGTGCGAACGGGCGAGGCCAGTGACCAGATACGATCGAAAGGCCAATCACGACCAAGCGACCGATGTAAGTTGCCGTTGCACGAGACCAAGAGAACTTCAGCCTAAGAAAAGCTCCATGTGAACGACTTTAGCTACTAGAGAGGTACAGGTTTCTCGAGTAAGTAAATAGAAGGCAGAAATGAGGTTGAAAAAATATTTAAGTGAAAAACTACAGTGCGAAAGAGATATCAGTTTAACAGGGATTTCACTTGAGTGACGTTAATGTAGCCATGTATCGTCGAATGTAGCCAAGATACAAACTGATCTAGTCGCTGTCGTCGTCGCTTTCGTCCTCTGATGAGGACAGACTGAGTGAAATGGTGTTTGGAGCCTCTTCGTCACTGTCACTTGAGTCACTGGAACTATCACTTTCGGCGGTATCGTCGTCGGCCTTTTCGCCTTCCTCCAGTTTGCGCTTTTTGCGCAAACTCTCAACGTCGTCTACCACCTCGTCGTCGTACAGGGCCGCACGCTTCTCTGGCAGCTTGAATTTCTTGCGCAGAATCTCCATAGCATCAGGTGGCAGTGGATCTCCAGTTTTCCAAGATTCAGGCAGCGTAATACCGTGCTCCGTGAAAAAACTCCGACCCATGTAGTGCAACAACGCATCGAGCGGCAGATCCACCGGGTCGCCCGGTTTCCATCCAGGTGGCATTTGTTTACGGATCTGTGCATCACTTGCACCCAATCCAATCGGAATGTTGAGCTTTTCAATGGCTTCACCGTCGCCATCTTGCTTCACTCTCGCTGCAGTAGACGTGTATTTCTCCGGTCCCTGAGTAACAATCTCAGCGACGATACCACGACTAAGCACACCTGCACGCATCATGTGCTCCTGTGGTGCAGGTGGCATAAATCCAAACATTGGAAACTGCAACACAACACAACAAAAAGTCAACTATTAGCAACAATTCAGATAAGTTATCAACGAAACTCAACGTACGCCAGGCTGCCATTCTTTTGGTGCTGATGTCGTGCCGGCAATACGATGTGCGTACGCAACAATATCACGAGGATCCAGCACAACTACAAGAGCCATTAAATTATTGAGCAGTACATACAGGAATCCCTGTATCAAATCGACGCACCTTTGGATTTTTGCTTGGCGTTTTGCAGCACCACGCGATGTTTCCTCAGTACATTGGCAATGTCTTCCTGGGAGCGACGCAACTGCGCTGCATATTGCACCACTTTGTGCTTCTTGTTGTCGATCTCCGCCTCAATCCGTAGCAATTCCTTCTGCGCCACCTGATGTCTCGCCACTAAAACGTCCTTGTAAGTCCTAATTCGTCGTCTCCTGTGGCTAAATCCTTGACGTACATTTCTTCACAGCTGCCAACAAGTCTCGATCTTTCTCCAACACTTTATTGAACGTCTCGTTCACTGTCCGGAGCCTCGTAGCCGTGATGGTGGAGGGGGGTCTGCAGTTGTAGAGCATTATTTTAGAGCGATATAACGTGAGAATAACGACCAAGAAACCAGTGCAAAAGGAAGGAAACACGTACAGAGAAGCCGTGTTAAGCGACTCCAGTAGCTTAGTCACCAAGAAGCGGTGCTCGTGCAGCGCCACCTCCACTTCCTCACGAATACTCCCGCCCATCTGCGGCATTTTTGGCTCTGTTTAATAACAGCAACTGAAATGACTGGGGTTTTGTATTGACCTCAGATACCATTCAAATGTAAATACTCTATTAGATGTTGTAACAAAAGAAGACAGATAGAGAGCAGATACAATTATAATAGCGTTTTTCACATACAAACTTCGAGTGTATCTTCGTCACTTTCACTTCGGACAACAACATCATGAAGACAAGAGGCGGAGGTTCGGCGCAATTGTTGGTGCTGGGCGTGTTCTTCCACGCGTTGTACGTGCTCAGTATCTTCGACATCTACTTCACGTCTCCTGTCGTGCCTCATATCGAGAGTGTGGACTACACGGACTCTCCACCGGCCAAGCGTGTGGTGGTCTTCGTAGCTGACGGTTGTAGAGCAGACAAGTTTTTCGAGGCCAATGCTTCTACTGAGGACAATACAGAGTTAAGAGTGTCATTCCTACGTAATATAATGAAGACTAAAGGCAGCTGGGGCGTCTCGCACACCCGCGTGCCTACAGAAAGCCGTCCTGGACACGTGGCGCTCTTCGCTGGGATGTACGAGGACGTGAGCGCTGTTACCAAGGGCTGGGCAGATAATCCCGTGGATTTTGACTCAGTTTTCAACCAGAGCAGCAGTTCTTTTCTCTTTGGCAGTCCAGATATTGTGCCCATGTTTGCTCGTCATGTGACACAAGCACATGAAGAGCATTATTCCCATGAAGAAGAAGATTTTGCTAAAGGAGATTCATCTGAATTGGATGTGTGGGTCTTTCGACATTTGCAGAAATTATTGAATGGAGCTAAAGAAGATACCAAGTTGTATACGAAGCTGCATGATGAAGGAGTTGTGGTGTTTTGTCATTATTTGGGCATTGATTCCAACGGACATGCACATCGACCAAACTCGAAGGATTATTTGAATAACATTGCACTTGTAGATGAACTAGTAGAGAAGACGCATCGCATGGTGGAGGATTTTTACGACTATGATGGACGTACGGCGTACGTGTTTACTGCAGATCATGGTATGGGATTGAAGGGTGCTCATGGAGATGGAGATCCAGCCAACACACGCACGCCGCTCGTGGTGTGGGGAGCTGGTGTTCAAGGACCTACTACTGGTAAAACGAACGGTGACAAATTTGAGATTGACCTTTCCACGCAGTCCCGAACACAGGTTCGAGCTCAGTTACAGGCACAGGAGGAGCAGGAACAAGTGGCTGTGGAGGAGTGGGGTGCACTTGACAGTCTGGTGCGAAAGGACGTGATGCAGGCTGATGTCGCACCACTTATTAGTGCGTTGCTGGGACTACCATATCCTCGAAACTCAGTGGGAGTTCTGCCATTCTCGTACTTGGCAAAGGGTGCGTATCGAGCGAATGCTGTGCGTTCAAATGCTCAGCAACTGTATCTTCATGCACTCCGGAAAGAGCAAGAGAAGCGCTCGCGCACATTGTTGCATTTTGTGCCATACGGCCCATTCCGCGATCGAGTTCCCGAGCTATCGAAACTACTTGCTGAAGCATACGAAATCAGCATCCAAAGTGGTGAAGATTCGAAGGCGTACGAACGGGTCGAGGTGCTGAGTCAAGAACTTATTGAGATCTGCCTGGCGACCCTGGAGTATTTCCAGAGATATGACTGGTTTTTCCTGCTTAGCGTGGTGGTCCTCGGTTATGTGGGGTGGATGATTGTTGTTGGGGTGGCCTACCTACATCCACTAGACTTTCGTTTGAAGTGGCTGCTTGGTGTCGGTGGAAAGCAGTTGGATATCAAGTTGGTCATGGTGTTATTCGCTGCTTCCGTGTACCTGGCTCTCGAGGGTTCACCGACCACGTATTATCTGTACGTGTTGTTCCCGCTAGTCTTTGG
>PCFV01000562.1:0-21525 GCA_002812785.1 Phytophthora litchii | reverse complement strand
TAGCCAACTTAAGTACGGTCTTTTACGACTTTTTGTGCTTTAATTCGCATCGAACTCATATTTAAGGCCATAACTGTACTAAGTACTATTCTGTGTGGTACACACTTGGCTGCTGGCAGCTTTTCCTCGCCACGCATTACGCAGGCAGCTCCATAGCCGCAGATCCCGCGGTTCTTTTCTCTGTGTCCATCCCAACATGGCTTCGACATCTTCCTCGACGGCAGTAGCTGCCATGGTGCAGCGCGCGTCTCAGCAGTACCTCGAGTGCCGTCGCAACGTCACAGCTAAGGTGGATGAAGTGAAGCTACTGGACGAGCAGATTGCCGCCGTGTTCCAGCAGATTTCGGCGCTTTCCGAGGTCCCTGAGGGCGAGGAGGAGCTTTCTGAAGAGGCTAAGGCTGCGGTCAAGAGTGTTGGTCGTCTGGAGGTCACGCTCGCTGGCGTGGAGGGCGAAGAACCCGTGCCTAATGCCACGATCACTGTCGCTCTAGACCCGGAGTACGAGGCCGACGAGTATGAGACTGTGGAGGAGGTCGTGGAGAAGAAGGACGTCGTGGTGACGGACGAGCACGGCCACGTGGTGGAGGACGGCCAGGTGCCTGAAGAGGACGGCGAGAGCACGCCACGCAAGCTCAAGACCACGACGAAGATCACACGCACTGTGATCAAGAAGCGTGTCAAGAAGGAGAAGGAGCCGGTGGTGCGCACGGTGGCGTGGAATGCTGCTGAGGGAGAGGAGACGCTCACGTTCCCCGCTACGTTCGCGTTTGACCCAGTGCAGTCACGCGAGGCTGTTGTGATCATTACGGTTGCTGCTTCGTCGGAAGAGGAGGAGTCTGAACCAGTGAAGGAGATCGAATTCCCCATCTCGTCGCTGTTCCAGGACAACGCGTTGGACAAGTGGTACGCCACTGCTGATGAGGAAGAAGAGGAGCCTACGACCATCACGGAGTTGGTGGAAGAAGCTGTGAAGGAGGTTATTGAAGAAGTCGCTGCGGAGAAGGCTGAGGAGGACGAGAAGACGGAGGAGCCTGAAGAGGCCGAAAAGACCGAAGAGATGGAGAAGACAGAGGAATCTGAGGAGACTGAGAAGACTGAAGAGGCTGAGAAGACTGAGGAGGCTGAGGAAACGGAGAAGGTTGAGGAAGATGAAAAGGTTGAGGAGACCGAGAAGGTTGAGGAGGCCGAGAAGGTTGAGGAGGCCGAGAAGGTTGAGGAGGTCGAGAAGATTGAGGAGACCAAGCCGGCTGGTAGCCGTTTCCACGTGAAGGCCAACTTCACGCTTTCCGAGGCTGAAAAGCTGAGCATTTCAGTGGTGGCTTTGTCCAAGCAGAAGCAGGAGGCCGAGGCTGCGCTGCAGGTGCTGGAGCGTGAGGCTGCCAGTCTGCGCACCAAGTACGAACGTCTGAACGCGAGTCAGCGTCAGATGAATGCGTCCAGCATTTCCAAGCCCAAGTCTAACCTCCTTGGCGGCCGTTTCGGCGCCGGAGTGCCTGTCCAGCGCAAGTCGTGGTACCAGAGCTCCCGTGAGCGTGCAAACGCCTTTATCACGAAGCACCAGCAGCTTCTCGTTAGCGTCGCCATGTTCACCGGCAGTGTGTGCCTCTTCCACTACAACGGTGAGAACTTGCTGGCTTAAGCGCTGTGCCTAAAGATGCTTTTTGCTATTCTCTACGCTATGCGTTCTCATTTTTGTTGAGCACTGAGTCCAGCATTAAGATGACGATGTACACACATGCAACCTAGTGACGCGATGCTAAGCTTGTCAAGGCGAGCGACAGTCGTCTTTACTAATAGATATCAACAGGTGTTTGACCTCGCGCTCAATTGTCATGGGAAGTTAGCATTGTGACCGTCCTGGCATTTCTCTTCAAGGCGTGGAGAATCGACCTCCGTTGTCTTCGTATGCGCGGTAAGCCACATAGTCAATGATAAGCCTGGTAGTACAAACGTAATGTGAGTCTTCGCTAACTTGTGATTGTTTTCGTGTTTTTAGCTCACCGAACGATATCGTGACCAAGTTTGCATCGTTGGAGATCCAACAGCGTGATCCTGGCTGGATGCACTGGCGCCACCGCATCAAATATCTGCGTCTGAGCAAAACAAAACTCATTAGTTCAGTCTTCATGTGGCGAATTCGTTCATACCCGCAGACGATCTATTGTCAGTGTTTCGTCCTTCCCTTCGTGCGCTGAAACCTTCTCGAGAAGACTTCGTAGGAAGTAGTCAAGTGTGAATGCATCTAGAAAACCTCGCTTATGCAAGTCGAGCACTCCCCAAAAGAACTGAGAACACAACCATCAAAGTGTTAGCCAACAATGTACTACAAGTATAGTACGGCTTACTCGAAGTGCAGCAGGGGATACTCGATCGCTCATGAGCAGAGTGAAGTCCAAGTACGCATGATAATCCATTTCGCCGTTAAATGTCGGCACTTCAGCAAACACTTGCGCCACGAACGCATCTGTTAGATCGTGTGAAGGCTCGTTGCCGGTCGGGTTGAAGGCACGCTTTTTCCCGTAATCCTGGAGCTCGCTCATGCTAAGCATGCCATTACCATCACGGTCTAACTGAAGATACTGCCTGTGCACATTCCGAATTCGCGTTGGGTGGAATGCGTTGCTTTGTTGGTCGTATCGTTCGCGTAGCGATCCATCTATTAGCCGGAAAAACTCTGCAAAGCGACTGCATGTCACCACTTGATGCATGGATAGTCCACGAGTACGAACTTGCTGTAGACTGTGTGGTAGGATCAGCATGCGCGTGCAAATCAGCTCGTAGTACTGCTGGAAGTCTTTGTCATTTTCTAACGATAGCTCTCGACTCGAAGCTTGAATTGTATCAGTGATGAGGGATGTATACATCTTCTCCGACAGGATGTCTTCTGCTTTATCTGTTCCTTCCTGAGCAACTCGTTCCAATACGAAGCGAGCAACGCGCAGCGACAACTGCAGTTGATGAAGGTATTCAAGGATCGTATAGCCACTTATCCTTCTCTTTGTGTCCTGTGGAAACTACAACGATCGATGTTATAAAAGGAATGCTGAACTTGTACAAATGTCAGCGAGAAGCTTTTTACCATGAGAAATCGTTGACTTGGCAGCAGAATCTCCAACTTGTCGCGGAGGGAGGATGAGTTGCACCAAGAACCCTTTGAAAGGGACCGATAATCTTCGTACGATAGCATGAGACTCATTTGTGCGTCAAGCATGCGATCTACGTCAACGATACTCGTCTTTATGACTCTGTGCTTCATCTCTCGCTTCAGATCCAGTGACAGCCCGGAATTACCTTACTCAAGTACATTACCCCAACGTCAAAAAAGTTAAGGATACCCATATCATCCTCAAGAAGAAGCAATACGTACAAGCAAAGGAGCAGATATGTTCTACTAGCTGAGAGAGCTCAGTACTGGAAAGGATGATGGCATCCAGTCGAGCTACCACTCTCCCTCGTCGAATACGCTCACCACACGTGAACGGCGTCCGCTTGCGAGGGAAGAAGAAACGCGGGATACTCGAGGATTTCCCCACTTTAGAGACGTCAATAGCTGGTGGTAGTACCCTCGATGGAGGCTGCATGTTGTCCTGCACTCGCTTCAACATGGATCGTGTCGTTTCGTGGAAGATGGCTACATTTCAAAACATTCTTTTCATCCAATCAGACATTATTGATGTGGTGTACATAATGTCACTTTTGAGCCATTACATTCTTTTCATCCAATCAGACATTATTTATGTGGTGTACATAATGTCCCTTTTGAGCCATTGAGCTCCTCATTATTGCCCGGGATCAGCAGTATGGAGCTTGACGCGTCTGTGGAGCTCGACGCGGCGGTTGACGCACAGAACGATCAAGTACCTATTGCAGACACTCCAGTGAACGAAGCTGCAGACACCAACGACAACGTTGGTGATCAGAAGGTGGAGAAGACGGAGAACGATCCGCAATTGACGACGGGTGACCATCCACTCGATGACAGTAACAGCTCATCGAAGCAGCCAGCGGAGGACCAACAACTAGAGCAAATCGAGGCAATTCCGACTGGAAATGAGGGAGCTGCAGATGCAGATACAGAGCACGTAGACGGACAGCAAGATGACGGTGTGGCAGAGCTTGTACCCAATCCGTTGGTGGCCTCAGACCCCGTTAGCTCTGATAGTGCAGCGACTGTACAAGTAAGAGATGATGGGAGCATGCAGCTAGAAGAAGCTGAAACGGGGAATGACAGTGATGAGAAGGACGAGGTATTAGATGCATCTGTGGTTGAGACCCCAGCTACTGAAGCTACAGCACAAGGAGATGCAAGCGTGTTGGATAATCTATCAGCGGATGCAGAGCCTGTGAGTTTATCAGCTAGTCATACAGAGAGTTCTTCTTCTACGGAGGTTGATGCTGCTACGAACGAGCAAGAAACAGGAAATGTGGAGAATGCAGAAGGGGCTGCTGCATCCCCACTAACGCACGATGAAAGTGAATACGATCCGTCAGCGCCCGCGTTGATGACGGCTGTTGTGCCTCACGGTGAGGATGAATATGACCCAGCTAACCCATCTCCTGCTGGGACTCCAGTCGGAAGTAACACCACCACAGGTTTTACAAGCCAGCATCAACAAGAGGAGTACGACCCTGACCATCCGTCTATGACATCATCGGCAGAAGCTGAGGAACCTGTTCCGATGGAAGTGGATCATGCTTCGCCAAGCACTACTGGGAGTGAGAAACCTACCATTACACCAGCTAAGAGGAAAGCTGATGACGTGCCCAACGCTTCTTCCGTCGCACCAGCGAATGGAGACTCAGATCCCAAACGACCACGTCACATCGATGACAGTAAAAGTAGTCATCATGACGACAAGAAACCTGGTCGCCACCGCCGGGGAAGTGGTGACTCGACGTCATCTTCCAGTAGTAAACACAAGCATCACGAAGAAGACCACAAGGGGCTCTCTGCTGCAGCATGGGACCGACTGATGGACTTTCAGACAAGCGGTGAGTTCCGTGTCACTCAAGTGAGCCGTGCTGCCTTCGCATCTGTTGGTGCTATGCCTGAGTTTGCTCAAATCGCTATCATTGCCCGATTCGTGCGCACACCTATGAAGGATATTCGTGACAAGAACGGACAGCTCATGCGTATCTACCGCGAGTATCAGAAGGAAAACCCACAAGTCGCGGCTCTACAGCCCGTAGATGCCTTCATCTCGGACTACAAGAATGACCCAGGACTTTTCCGCTTCGGATACGCTCCTCCACAGCCTGCTACGGGTATGTCTAATGTTCAGGTGCCGTATCTACGGGATGAACCTCAAGAAGACAAGAGTTCTCCCCGACCAACGAGGAGTTCCACTGCGCGAAATGAGCCTGAACGGCATCAACAGAAAGATGTAGATGAGTTTGGGCGTTCTGTGCATCCAGACAAGTCAACTGCACCAGAGTCAAACGGCTCAGCACGATCCACTAGCCAAAGAGCGGCACAAGACCCTCGTTTAGCTGCGCGAAGCCGTCAGGGCCCACCCTCACCAACTACGCAAGAAGTGCCTCGGGCTACAACGGGAACAAGAGCTGAAGACCCGCGTCGTCGTGATCAGCCGCATCCTCAAAGCAGCAGTGGTGCTGGACGCGATCCTCGTCGTCGAGGTACTGTGACAAACCAGCAGCCTTCCCCACGAGGTGACCAATCAAGCGCACCACGTGCTGCGGGTTCGAATGACTTGTTTGAACGTTTACCGGGCCCTGTCAAGGCTGTAGTGGACAGCATGCGTCGCGAAGGACGGTTGCATGAACCGCTGAATGATAATGTCGTCACGCGGTTGTTGCATCTACCTGAGCGTGTGGCATTACAGGCTGTTGAGAATTTCAGCAACGTGGACTTGTCGCAAGTGGAGAACTTACAAGGCTTTCTAGTAGGGATCATTAACCGTGTCAACGAGAAGGCGATTGCCTCGGAAAAGCAGCAGCGACCGCAAGTACCATCTCCTCGCGGACAACCTCCTTCAACGATGTCACGAGGCGGAGGCTATGCAGCACCGCAACAAGGTGGCTCTGTTCTCGGTGGACCTCCTCAAGGTGGACGTCTGAACAATAACAATGGAGCAAATGGTGGTGGTTATCGTGGTCAACCAGCCCCCATGGCAGCTGGACCTGGTCCAGCTCTCTATGAACGGCCTTACGAAGCTCCACAAGATCCCCGGGACCCTCGACGTCGGCAGCCAGCACCACAAGGACCTCCACAATATGGCGGACCAGTACGAGGACCATCTCCAGTGGGTACTGGACGTGCACCTATTGGCATGCAGTCATTTACTGCCTTGCCAATCTCCGTGCAGAACCACGTGCATTCGTTGGTGGCGAATCGCACTTTGTCGTCTTTGGAAGAGCTTGGTGGCAAATGCTACGAGGTGCTTGGCCAATTGTCCGAACCATTGGCTAACCAAGTCCTCAGTCGCTTTGCAGGTGCCAATCTCTCCAATGTTCGCAACAAAAGTGGTTTCCTCATTGGTGTGGTCAAGCGTGCTCGTCAAGAATATGGCTTCAACTAGGTCAAGTTAATGGTATGCCACTTCAACTTGTTTCGCCCTGTGATTGGCCAAAACGAACCTCTCTCCTATTGGTAGAAACCCTTGGAAAACTCAGCCTCTCCCTTCATCACCAGAAGCGCAAGCCATGCAGAGTCTCGCGGCCAAGACACCGCGTGTGGCGGTCCCAGGGCTGCAGAACTTGGGCAATACGTGCTTCTTCAATGCGATTCTACAAGCTCTAGCCTCGCTACCTAGTGTCCATGAGTTCCTCGAGGAGATTGAGCAACGCGCACGCGTCACACGCCGGAATATTGCATTCACTGGGGCTTTACGAGATTGTCTAGAAGGTAGGAAGACTAAGGACTGGAGTACGGTACTACCCTGACTTTTATTATATAGAATTGGCACCGAGAGAGGAACATGAGCCATGTGGAGTCGTGGCACCAAGGATTTTAAACGCTGAATTAACGAGCAAGTTACGTGCGTTCCGAGGGAATAAGCAGCAGGTGCGTGAACTCGTATCGGGTTTTGTGGCTGAAGTTAATAGTTTGTGTAGGACTCGCAAGAGCTGCTGCAATTTCTGTTCAAGTTGGTGGGTAATGAACAACGCTGTTGTTCAGCACAAGACCGAGGACTTGTGGACTTATCAATGGATGATATTCAAGATCCAGCGACGTCGAGGTCTATCAGTGATCTGAGACTCTCTCAAGCTGTTGATGAACGCAATTGGAACCCACTACAAGGACTACAGGTGAATTTACTGCAATGTTCAAGATGTCATCGCTTCCGACCGCTGAATAATCAGCCATTCCTGGATGTATCGCTTTCGCTTGTGACGCCAGGAGACAGGAAGATCTCTCGTTTGACTGATGCACTGCATTTATACACGGAACCGGAGGTTATTAAAGGCGTGGAATGCAGTTATTGCAGTGTTGTTGACGAGCTGGAAGTCACCAAGAAGGAATATGCACACGCAATGAAGGAGCAGACTCGATTTCATTTGAACAGTGCGAATGTTAGTGTCAGTGACGTGATGGATCTGGAAATTGCGCAGCATGAGCGGAAAGATTGGATCCATACGCTCGAACAACTGGCAAACTCGTCAACAAGCTTCGATTTAGAGCAGCTTGAACGACCAATTCCGCGTAGCCGCAACGACTGCTACAAGCGGCTACAGTTTTCACGCAGTCCAGACGTCTTTTGTTTCCATCTGAATCGTAAGCTTTATATGAGGACTGGCGGAGCTGTCAAGTTGGAGACTTACGTCGAGTTTCCGCTGGAGTTAGATATGGACGACTATTGCCAGTACGAGACCAGTGCTGTCGCTGATCAAAAAGGGACGAACGGCTTGCGGTCAGGATCGGCTTCCATGCGGCGACCTCGGGCATCTATACCTTCATTTGGGGAAGCGTCAAAACAGCAATATTTGCTATATGACTTGACCGCGGTTATCCTGCACCACGGCAACGAACGATGTGGTCACTTCACGGCATATCGTCGCGCGAGCGCCTCGCAATGGTTCTTTGTATCGGATGATACTGTACGTGAGGTACCAGTGGCAGAAGTTTTAAACAGCTGCGCGTACATGCTCTTCTACGAACGCAAATTTCGGACGAAGCGGACAACACGCAGTTCGGAGACTGAAGAGACAACTGACGACGATGACAGTCTGCCAGACGTCCCTTTCGAACCTCATGTGCTGTTATCAAACGGCCGCTTCTGAAGCCCACCTCAGATATGGAGACAACCCGAACATGAAGGCAAGATCAAGCTCGTAAATATATTGGTAATTATTGCTGAAGTCATAAAGCTGTTATCAACATTCAACTTCGTCATCATAATGCCCAATGGAACATGGTCTCATTTCAACAAGTACTATGTGCATTAGTTGCAGAGGCGACAGGGTATTCATCGCCTAGTGTTCAACTTGGAAACTCCATTAGAGTTCTTGTCTACGGAGCCATGCGAGGAACGAAAGCAGGCAATCCAGTAATGGCACGACCAAGGATCAGAGCGTGGACATCGTGCGTGCCCTCATAGGTGGTCACAGCCTCCAGGTTCACCACGTGACGGATGATGTGGTATTCATCCGAAACACCGTTACCGCCAAGCATGTCTCGGGCATTCCGAGCAATCTCAATGGCCTTACCGCACGAGTTGCGTTTGACCATGGAGATCAACTCCACAGGAGCCTTGCCTTCGTCGAGTAGGCGACCTACTTGTAGGCATCCCTGCAGTCCGAGCGCAATTTCCGTGTTCATGTCAGCCAGCTTTTTCTGGATGAGCTGGTTGCTGTTGAAATTAAATCAATGTATAGTGTTAGGATGGCGGCATTGATTTGAATCCCGAACACGTACGCTGCGAGCGGAGCGCCGAACTGGGCTCGATCAAGGGTGTACTGACGGGCAATGTCCATGCACGAGTCTGTTACAGATACAAAATATGATGAGTTAGTAAAGCCATTCTGCGGCACAGAATCTTGTCCAAATCGAATATAAATTCCGTACATGCTGCGCCGAGTGCACCCCAGGAAATTCCGTAGCGAGCACTGTTTAGGCAAGTAAAAGGACCCTGTAGTCATTGTATTGACCAAGAAAGAATGAGTTGTCAGAACTTCGTATCGGATGAGTAACGCATTGAAAACAGTTTTGCCACGTCGTACCTTGAGCCCCTTCACCTTTGGCAGCATGTTTTCTTTGGGGACTTCGACGTCTTCCAGGAAAATCATGCCAGTAGCAGATGCCATCAAGGTCGCCTTGCCCTCAATATACGGAGCTGAGAGACCAGGGAAGTCCTGCAACCACAGAAAAGATCGTCAATATTGTCATGCAATCAACAGCTAGAAAGACAACAATTCACCTTCTCTAGGATAAAACCACGGATATCACCTTCGTCATCCTTTGCCCAGACAAGGAACACATCGGCGATTGGGGCGTTCGTGATCCAATTCTTGGAACCGTTGAGAATGTACTTGTCTCCTTTTAGTTTAGCTCGCGTCTCCATCCTTCATAAACAATAGAGTTAGATACATCAAGCACATAGTACCATGTTCAGCAATAACTCACGAGCCAGGGTCAGATCCGTGGTTCGGTTCCGTCAAGCCGAAGCAACCGATAAGTTCGCCCGTGGCAAGACGTGGGAGGTACTGCGCGTTATAACATGTCAGATACAATGAATTCCCAGTAACAAGATGCTACTGCACTCACCTTCTCCTTCTGCTCGTCCGACCCGAACGTATTGATCGGGTGCATCACCAAAGACGACTGCACACTCATTGCAGAGCGATAAGCGCTGTCCACCTATGCAAAACCCAGCGTCAGTTCTCCATCACAATACAGCGTCTTCACAGTAGCCTACCCTCTCCACAGCGTTTGCAATGAGACCGTAGGAGACGTATCCCACACCAGCACAGCCGTAGCCCTGAATCGTAGGACCCAAGAACCCCATTTCACCCATTTCCTTCATAATTGAGCGATCAAACTTGCCCTTGCGGTTGGCCTCCACAATACGCGGCAGTAGCTTGCCTTGGCAATAGTCATTGGCGGATTTCTGTCAATAAACACGGGAAAACGGCGTCACAAATCCATTCAAGATCATTGCTGAGACCGTCCAGAGGTACCTGGATCATTTGCTCCTCGTCCGTCAGCTGACTGTCCAGCATCAATGGATCGCGCCAGTTGAAGGCTGCACGACCTCCAGCCATGCCACGCGTGGCTCCGAGCGCACGATGCGCCGTAGACAGAGAGAGCGACTTGGTGAACATGGGACTGTTGCGTCAACTAGGGAAATCGAGATGTGATGCATTTGGTCTTTTGGACTGGTGGATGCTGATTGGTTCGTCCTATATCGTGATTGGAAGTTTGTATGTGAGTGTGGTGTGACCCACACCAACTTGAAGATACGTATGGCGAAAAAGGTGCATCAAAGTCCACTCTTCAAGTTTGCTGGACTTGTAAATTGTTGTCTGAGCAATGACGAGTATCGTCAACGAGTAAGTGAATCGAGTAGACAGTTAAATTTCAAATCAACTAAAGGCTACAACAGCGAAGAAGATTTAAGACTTCTGGAACATGAGGATACCTTCTTTGTACAGCGCTTTCGCAAGCTCTGTTTGGTCTTGCGGGTCCTCGTGGGGCATGTCGCCCACGCGGAAGTAGTCCGGGTAGCTGCTCAGGATAAACTCGATACTCTCAGCATCGTCCAACTCAAACTCGAGCGGAGAGATAGGCACCTCGTGGTGCATGCGGGAGTTTTCGCGACAGTGGTAAAGCACAGCCTTCCCATCTTCGATCACGAGGCGTGCCACGCCGTGACGAACGAGCTTGAGCTGAGTATTAACTGTGATCTTCTGCAGCGGGCTGTTATCACTCGTGCAGTTCTCTTCTTCATCTTCAAGCGCTGGTGGAAGGCGGTCGACAAGGAAGTTCTTGGCCATCTGATCAGACGCAGCATCCAACATTCCCATTGCCTCACCAAGTACAACCTTCAATGCACCCTTGAGCTTGTTCGCGAATGCCTGTCGTTCCGGATCGCCTTCACGGTCCGAGTGCATGACGCCCATGTACTCCAAGTAGTCGCGTGGCAGCGATCGTCTCAGCTCCACATTAGTGTTAATGGCACCTCCAAGAGCCTGAGGCAACAGCACCTCGAGGAAATTGCCCATGGTATTTTGCTGTCCCGTCGACACAGTGAGATGCAACGAATGTTTCTCCTTGTGTGCACGAGCCTGGTGAATAAACCCGCGTGGAAAATACAGCAAGTCGCCCTCTTCCAGATCCACTTGGAGCATCGGTTTGCCCAGATCTTCAGGTTTGTAGTTTCCACTCGGGTACCGTGCCAACATGTCACTATCGTTCAACGGTTGGTACACTTTCCAGTGCTTGCATCCTTCAGTTTGCAGCAAGAAGGCCTCAATATCATCAAAATGAGGTGCAAACCCTTGAGTATTCTTCGGTGTCAAGTAAATATTGGCTCCAGCCATGCAGCCCCACTCATCCTCCAATGTGGCCAACAGCTTCCATACATTGTCTGAGAACTTCTGAGGACACAGAAGACGGACTGAACATCCGTCGTCATAGTGTTTCCACACCTGTTTAGCCGTTGCAGCACCCGATGGATTGAGCGTGTGGCGGGTGTCGTCTACGTACTTGGTCAAGTCGAGATCTGTGCCATATTCGAGTGTGTGGGTCTTGAGAATGCGATCAATCTCGTCTTTCCCGAACCAACCGTCGTAATAGCTTGGAAAGTTGCGTTTAATAGCCAACGGACGTTGTTCCCAGTACTTGTCGTAGAATTCTTCGGGGGTCACGGGATACAACAACCACGTCAAGAGCATTCGAGCTTTCGTTGCGCTGTGCACATCCATTTGGGACACAAGATCGTGGGCGTCCACGACATCATCTGCAGAGATTTGCTGCTGAATTAATAGCGGGACAGAGGAAGAAGACGAAGCCTTGCGCTTCTTGGCAGGAGGTGCCGACGTCGACGCCTTGGCTGCAGTCTTGCCCGCCATTGGTTTTGCGCTTTTGATGGACAAATTGACCAATGAGAATCCTCCTTTAAGTACGATTATAGCACACGTCACAGATTTTAAATTTCTACCAATCATCGTGAGCATCGCTTACGATTGGTCAATATCCAGCTACTCGCCCCCTTGCAAGCAGAGCTGCACACGTAGCTCACCGAGCTCTCCTCACTAACCAGATCCTTCCTCCCCATGAGTCAGAAGCTGCGCGACTTGATCCGCGGCGTGCGTGCGTGTAAAACTGCGGCTGAGGAACGCGCCGTCATCGCGAAGGAGAGCGCGTTGATCCGCACAGCCTTCAAGGACCAGGACAAACAATACCGTCATCGTAATGTAGCCAAATTGCTCTTCATCCACATGCTCGGCTATCCGTCGCACTTCGGTCAGATGGAGTGTGTCAAGCTCATTGCTAGTCCGTACTTTGCTGAGAAGAGGATGGGCTATTTGGGACTGATCCTGCTGCTCACGGACCAAGAAGACGTGCTGACACTTGTGACGAATTCAGTCAAGAAGTGCGTACTTGACGGCTAATTGGTGCCATTTTAGACTGATTTGTGGATGTATTTACTGCTTTGTAGTGACTTAAACAACCAGAATCACTTTATTGTGGCTCTGGCTTTGACAGCTGTGGGCAATATTGCTTCGGTACGTTGTTAACAAAAGGAGAAGATGGAGATGCTGGTAATTGAGCTTGTGGTTATATTTTAGGCGGACATGGCACGTGACTTGGTGATGGATGTGGATCGTCATCTACGCAGTGACAATGAACATCTACGCAAAAAAGCGGCATTGGCAGCCATTCGAGTGTTTACCAAGGTGCCAGATCTCGTGGAAGACTTTACGGAATCCATCTTGGGACTGCTGCGTGCCAAGCACCATGGTGTACTACTTGCAGGTGTGCAACTTATCACGGAAGTGGTGCTGCTGGATGCGGAAAACTTAAAGAGATTTAGCAGTCTTGTGCCGAAACTTGTGCGCCAGCTGCGTAACTTGCTGTCTATGGGATACTCGAGCGAGTACGATGTCAGTGGTATCGCCGACCCATTCTTGCAGGTGGCGATTCTAAAGCTGCTGCGTCTGTTAGGCAAGGACAATGAGGAAGCAAGTGAAGCGATGAACGATGTGTTGGCACAAGTGGCTACGAACACTGAGACGGCTAAGACGGCTGGCAACGCTATTTTGTACGAGTGCGTGCAGACCATCATGACGATTGAAAGTGACAGTGGACTCCGTGTGTTGGCGATCAATATTCTGGGACGTTTTCTGTTAAACCGCGACAACAACATTCGTTATGTTGCGCTCAACACGTTGTCCAAGGTTGTTACTGATGATCTTGCGGCGGTGCAACGCCACACCAACACCATTGTGGACTGTTTGAAAGATCCGGACACGTCCATCCGTCAACGTGCACTCGAGCTTATCTATTCGCTTGTGAATTCCTCCAACATCCAAACGGTTCGTACAGCGACATCTGTGTTAGGAAATATTGACTAACTATGCGCCTTGCTTATCGTTATTAATGCAGTTGGCACGTGAGATGCTCAACTATCTTGTCATTGCTCCAAATGAGCAGAAGCCTGAGCTGTGCTCGCGCATTGCTGGTAACCTCTTGATTAATTATTTCTTGGCTGGTATCCAGTGTACTGACTCATACGTCCTTTGCTTACATTAGATGCGGTGGACCGCTACGCACCATCTAGCAGATGGCACATCGATACGCTGATTACAATGTTGTCGATTGCTGGTTCGACACTACCGGACGAGCGGATATGCAGCTCGCTAATCACGCTCATCCAACGCAACACCGACCTGCACCCTTACGTGGTTCACAAACTGTTCTGGGCACTCCACGACGACGTTTCGCAACTATCTCTCGTCCACGTGGGTATTTGGTGCGTTGGTGAGTACAGCAAGTTTTTGCTTCTAGACGCACCAGCATCCGAGGATACGCTGAGTGATAAGAGCCGTGTGGATGAGGGCAGTGTTGTGGAGCTTTTCAAAACGATCCTTCGCCACCACGGGTCCACGGATACCACGCGTGCGTATTCACTGAATGCTATGGTTAAGCTGACGACGCGTTTCAGCTCGCAGACTGAAATCGCCAAGTTGAATTCGATGATTTCTTCCTTCAACACGTCCGTGGTGCTCGAACTTCAGCAGCGTGCAACGGAGTACACTACTCTTGGCCAACCACAGTGGTCTTCTCTGCGCAATGATGTACTTGCTAACATGCCTGCGATCGATGCATCGAAGGTGCGCAGCCGGAATGACAACCTTGTGTCCTCGGTTGTAGTTTCTGCTGACCTTCTTGGTGAGGAAGATGCGAACACAAGCTCCAGCAGTGGAAACCCCGTGACTGCTTCAAAACCTGCGCAGACTGCTCCGTCTAGTCTGCTGGACCTGGACGACATTTTTGGTGGCGGCTCGTCAGCTTCAAGCGCTGGGACATCGCTCGCGGCTTCATCTTCAGCTCCTGCTGCACCGCCTGCAGTGGACTTGTTAGCCGACATTTTCTCGAGCGGTTCGGCTGCGCCTCCACCAGCTCCTGCATCTGCTTCATTTGGTACAAGCAACGGTGGTGGAGCCGCTCCAGGTGCTAACGACTTGCTAGGATTGATGGACTTTGGTGCGCCTACCCCGACGCCAGCACCTACAGCGAATCCACCAGTTCGCGCTTACGAAAAGAACGGTTTGACTGTGGATTTGGAAATTACGAAGCCTAATCCGGACGACAAGTCCGTGACGTATATCACAGCGACTACACGGAACTCCACGGCTGTGTTGATCGAGAAGTTTGCATTCCTTGCTGCGTTCCCCAAGTACATCAAACTTAAAATGGAGCCCCCTACTGGTGACGCAGTGCCACCAAACAACAGTGGCGCAGTAACCCAGGTCGTCAAGATCCAGAACAGTCTGCAGGGCGAGGTAAGATCACTTGGTCTTGTTGATTGGGTCACGATGTGAGATCTAATTTGTTGTTTGCCGATGTAGAAACCCGTGCTCATGAGGATTAAGCTTGAGTTCTTCGTAAATGGCAGCAAGGTGGAGGACATGGTGACTGTGAACAACTTTCCGTCCAACATTTAATCAGTCCAAGTAGAGACAAAGCAGGTAATCGTGTGAGCTGCCTTGCTAGTGCTTATGATCGCAGCATCGCTTTGTGCTGGCAAGCTACCGAATGACAGGTCGACCAGCTCATTACAGGGCATAAGATGAAGAGAATTTTAACGATGGCTCTCCTCGTGCCTACTCAATGCCTGTCTTTGAAAGTTGGGTAGCGACGAAAATGACCAAGATCAAACAATATAGCCGTGCTTGTTTCGTGTTGATAGTCGTCATGCTCACACACCTCGTACGAGAACGCAGACAAATCATCGAACCCGCTACGTGCGTCGCTTGAGCGTGGTGAGACGGAATTGCCAATAAGCCTTCCTCACACGGTCTGTGTCATTCATGAGCGTCTCCACCAGTTTACTAGCGGATTCCAGCGCCTCGTCAGAGCCTTCCTTCGCAAACAAATCCACCAGCAGTGCTGCCGCAAAGATGCAGTCCGGCGTAGTAGCCAAGACCTCGTTAGCCTTCATCTTGAGCAGTTTCGCAAACGTCATTTCATGACCACGCACGAGACCGCGGAGGTAATTCCACGGACTCTCATTGTGCACTGCCATGTCAATCTTCTCCAGTGCATAATCCACTTCACGTTGACGTTCCGCAGTGGTTGCAAGCCCAGCCGTATTACTGAGTACGAACCAACGGTGGTTCCACGCGGAGTTGTTGCGTACATCTTCCAACAGCATCTTGTCCACGTACTCGAGCTCTCCGTCCCATAATTTGAAGGTCTTAACAGCCCATTGGCGGTGTGCCCAGGCGTGATAGTTCTTCGAATCTCCATCCAGTGCCATGGCACAGAATTCCTTCTCGTCGCTACTGTCGCCCAGCATAGTGCAGACTTCGCGACGATGGTGCCAGATCTGGTAATTCTTGGGGTTGTGCATGGCCATGTCGGCTGTGTAGCGTAGTTCTTCACGCAGATCTGAGCCTAGCGCCTCCATCACACGTCGGCGGAAGTACCAGACTGTGTAATTTGCTGGATTAGCGTCGATCACGTCCAGTGTCAGAGCCAAAGTGCGTTCACTGTACTCGTTCATCTTGAGCACACCACGGAAACAGTCCATGACGTCGGTAACTACAAGATCGAGTTAGTGAGAGAAGAAGGAGAGAGAAAGACAGGCAAGACGTACAGTCGGAGGAGTACGCGATGCTCACGATGGGATCCGGGCCATCATCTTGCGGCACCTTGCTCACATCCGCCCATGCGGGGTCTTCACTGTATTTCATGGTTTCGGATACTGGATTTCCCTCTCTATGGTGATGGTTCGACCTCCGTTTTATGATCATTTGGGTTTCACCCCTTCATATCTTGATATGTTGCTAGTAGAGCCTGTTAACAGCTTTCAACGTGTAGCTGGAGTGATGAGCTGTCTACATGTATTTTGACAGCTTGTGTCTTTGCTACACTTATGCTGCTTTGCCCTTGAGCACACTGCGCATGTCGTTAGCTGTCTGCTTGGCAATGTCCTGCGAGCGCACCATGAATCGATCCGAGACCCAGCAGACCACGAAGTAGATGAGTCCAAAGGGGATTTGTTCAGCCAGTAGATCACCTGCTTGTCGTGGTAGCTCCATGAAGCGCGAGTAGAAGCTGGCAGTGAACCAAAAGCCCTGCAACAGCGAGAAGGCGAAGGCCACCTTGAAAGCCAGCAACGGGTTAAGCCATCGTCGGATGAAAAGCACCGTGCTTGCCCCAATGAGCACAGACAGAGCCTCGAAGCCTGCGATGAAGCTGATTCCTCGCGGACTGCGGCCCATTCGCTGCACCTCCAAGTAGCTCATGAGCGCCACGAGTGCCGCCATCTTGCTCAAGAACGACACCCACAGGTCGTTGAAGTACACTGTCTTAGCATAATGCTGCAGCACTTTCTGGTTCGCTGCCTCCTCCGCCGACAGCCTCACCGCCTCCTGCTTGATTCGCTCCGCACGCTGCCCCGCACTCGTCTTGCTCACCATCTTCCCTTGTTTTTGATTCTTGATACCTTTTTGACATGCCTGCCGAATGTGATACGTAGAATACCGGTATGTACCGAAGCGAATGCGTAACCTTCTAGAACGAATGTTCAACCCTGTTGAATCGAATCATCATCTTCAAGAGGTCTTGTTAAGCTGTGGTGGAGCACAAGCTCAAAAGTCAAGTCCCCCGTTCCATCATGCTCCGTCGTGTCGTCCTCTCTAGCGCCCGCGTGGCTCGTGTGCAGCAGATGCGCTGCGTAAGCCAAACATCCGTACGTTTTGCTGACGAGAAGCCCGCAGACGAAGCTGCGAAGGAGGAGCCCAAGACCGAGGAACCCGTGGAATTGAGCGAGACGGAGAAGCTGCAGCAACAAGTGGAAGAGCTCACGACCAAGAACAAGGACATGAATGACCGCCTTCTTCGTGCGTTGGCAGATGCTGAGAACGTGCGTCGCATCTCGCGTGTGGACGTGAATAACGCGCGTGAGTTCGCCATCTCCAAGTTTGCCAAGGCTCTGCTGGACGTGTCGGACAACCTCACGCGTGCGCACGAGAGCATTGACATTGCTACGTTGCAACCGGAGAAGCAGCTGGATGCTATCAAGATGCTGCACGAAGGTGTCGTCATGACGGAGAGCCAATTGCAAAAGGTTTTCCGTGAATTCAAGATCAACCAGGTGGGAGCTGTGGGCGACAAGTTCGACCCCAATGTGCACGACGCTCTCTTCGAGTACGAGGATGCTACTAAGGAGGCTGGATCTATTGGCCAGCTTATGAAGACTGGCTACTTGCTGAACGAACGTGTTATCCGCCCGGCCCAAGTGGGTGTCATCAAGGCCCCCAAGACGGAGTAGAAACAAGTACACTTCATTTGTGCTGCCAGTGTTGGCGCGGAAAAGTAGGAAACTTGTTGAAAGTGCCGACTTCTCTCTTGGGCGATTGTCACGACGGCGTCGTTCCCATAGAAAACTTGCATGTTTGGCGGGTCCAGCGACGGGCGTTGGATTTTGAGCGGACGACGGTGATTCCGTCCGAAGCGTATTATATAGACGAAGTCTTCTTTCATTTCCGTCATTCATGGTCCAAAATGTTTGCAGTATTCTAGTGTTAGCAGTCCTTGAGCTTATTTTTGAAGAGTGACATTCAAGAATTGCAATATTTCTCTATCGACACTTCTGTACGCGATAATTAAGTGAGATTTTAGTTGGATAAACAGCAACTACACTGTTCTACGCAGTTTATGAGTAGCTCCGCTGCTTTGCAAGCAGTATATGTACCAATTTGTACTTTAATTGAATGCACATCAATTCGCCAACAGACTTGAAATACATGTATTTAATCACTGATAAACTGGTTTCTTAAACAGCGTTGTGGGGAAGGTTCGACTGGGTGTGCGACCTGGAAGCTTCACGTGCTTCCTGAGCTTCGCGCTCCATACGCTTCTTCTCCAAGAACGCGTACCACACTGAACGACCACCCTTCTTTAGGTACCAGAAGATGCCTGACACCAGTGCAGCAACAACAATAGCTCCGATGATGTATCCAATTACCTCCACTGCAGTGCTGTCCGCAGTGCACATGTAGACCAGACCAAGCAAAACGCCCGGTGCCACAAGGAAGAGGAAAACTAGGAAGAGCACTGCCGTCATTGGCCACGCTGCACTAGCGAAAGCCAACGAGCGAGCCCAGCTCAGAATGGGCTTGCGGGTGATCGGGATCGGGTAGAAGAGCAAGATACCGAACACGTTGAACCAGAAGTGCACAAGTGCAATGGCCACCGAGTCAGATTTACCTGTCACCAAGGCAGCGAGCAACGCCGTACCCGTCGTGCCCAAGTTGGCACCGATCACCAACGGGTATACTTGTTCCAGTGTGATAACTCCCAAACCTGCCAATGGAGTAAGGGTGGACGTGACTACTGTCGACGAGTGAACACAGAATGTGATCAAGGTGCCGACAATGATGTTGATATAGCCGTTGTAGTTCAGCAGCTTGGAAATGAGACGCTTGGTAGGACCCATGAAGACCTTGGCCAGCATTTTCACTAGCGTAAGCAGAGAGCAGACCAAGATACAGAAACCGATCACAACCGTGATGGCACCAATGCTGCCATCGCTCATGCTTGATCCCTCAAAAGCACCTCCAGTGACGAACGACTGGCCAGGTGAGCATACCAAATCACCAGTAGCAACATCGTAGATGGCATCCTTGTCCACAACAATCAACTCCTTTGCAAGAGGGTTCACGATGGCATCGACAGGACTCGAGAACGCACCGCTGTTTGTCGAAGCGTTTGACATGGCGATCGACAGCTCCTCGAGTGGGTGGAAGAGCACTTCAAGAGGAAACAGCACGAAGACCGACCACAGGTTATACATGTCGTGGACCGTAGCAGCAGCCATGGCACGCTGGAAACGAGCACGGTCTCCGACTTGACCGAAAGCCACCATGATGCACGTGATGCATGTGCCGATGTTGGCTCCCATGATCACATACACACCTTGGCGAATGGTCATACCACCGGAACCCACAAGAGCAACGACGATGGATGTCACGGTACCAGAAGAGTGAAGCAGGGCGGTGGCAATGGTACCGATCATCAGACCAGCAACGGGGTTGTCGGCAAAGTCAAATGCGCCCTTAGTATCGCATCCGAGTGCCAGAGTGAAACCATCACCAATCAACTTGACGGCGACCATGAAGAAGTAGAGCGCAGCCAGCGATGCGATGCCGTAGATGATACCCCAGACAATCTTCTCCTGGAGAGGCTTCTTGGAGTACGAATCTTCCTCTTCATCTTCAATGTCGCCGTCCAGCTTTTGGTTGCAGTCGCTGACGATCGTGCTAGGCCGAGGGTCGAGGTTCGGCGTTGTCACCTTCTCGTAGTCGCTTGAAGGATCGTGGATCATGGTGACTGGGCTTGGTGGTTGAGTGTCAAATCGGAAACTGAGAGAGAAACAGTTGTCCAAAGCACCCTGACAGCTACAGTAGGCTACTTACTACAGCAGTCAGGAAACCTCAACAAAATTAATCAATCTGGTACTGTGTGGTAGTACTGTTGCAACGCTACATCCAGCAATCTGCTGCGCGATTCGAGTTCATGGCAGCATCTTCGAGGGAGTATTTCCTAGCGCCTCTAGAATCTGCAGCGTGCTCTGGAGAGTGGTGTCGGAGGATGCAACAGGGTAAAGCAGGACAAAAGCAACCATAAACGCCGCGCAGGTGCATGTGATTTTAATTTGTACGGCGTCGATTAATTGAACTAGAAGATTCGCACAGGTTGGACGCGACACTCGCTTACTGCAGAATCATACAACGAAGCGTACCACGGGAGTTGCGAATCTGAACGTGTGATGTGTCCAAAGGCATACGAGGTGCACCCGAATAGATTCAACCGGTCTGCTGCTTTGCATCATCGCGTCTACTACGGATACAGCAGTAGTTCGAAGGAGATAATGCACAGCGGTGTCCGCAATTGTTGTGGACGCGCAGAGGTGTCTTCGTGTTGTCCTCCCACCGAAAGGACGCTCCGTTTAACAGTTTTAATTGGCAGTGATTAAAATTGCGGTACGGACTATGTGTTGCCTGCAACTTCAAGATCCTCACGACCTGGCGATCGTGCCGCCTAAAACGAGCAGGCGCAGGCCCCACGAATCTCCATGCACAGGCACACGCTGCCGTAGGAACAATGTAGAAGCCGATGCATGAGGAGAACCCTACTGAGCCAGTCGATGGGCCTGCCACGGGGGAGATCAAGTCCTGCCTCACGGAACAAAACTCCGAGCATTGCAGTGATAAGTTGTTCAACACTACACTTCGAGCGCAAGCCAGTGCACTTGGCAACACATCGTTTGATGACCCTTCACTACAAGATACCTTTCTGTCTCCCAAAAGCAACAGGCGAATCAATAGATTCGCGGTAGTTATCACGCCAACACCAACTGCTAGTCGACTCGACTACTATGTAGCAGTTGTTGTCGACTAAGTCGACGACTGACAGTATCTTGGACGTGGCGTGAAGAGCGTCGTACATGTAACGTCAGGTGCCACTGCTGGAGAAACCTGTCAGTGCAACTTGCAAGCTAACATACGTGCACAAACAAACGACCACTCGTTCGCCAAGTCACATTAATGGAACGGCTATGATTTTTACTTTATCACGTAGCGCTACTCCCAGATGGGATCACATGAAGCAATGTGCAGAGAGCTTCCGAACCAAGTCGAAAAGAGGAAGATTCAAATGTTCCTTTTCTTGCGTCTTGTTGAATCCCAAACTTCGAGTCAAAGGACAAACTAAAAAGGTGTTCTAGAAATGGGTAGATGTAGATGAATACCCATTTCAGTAGTATACAACCAAGCTTCGCTTTGGTAAAGAATACATGTAGTACGAAGTACAGTAATCTGCGTGAGTACCGA
>PCFV01000561.1:0-21639 GCA_002812785.1 Phytophthora litchii | reverse complement strand
GTGTGTTGCTTGTCCAATTCGAAAGTGCTCCTGAAAAGATTGCACTTAGAATTCGGTCTCGAATGACCTGCTTCAGTAGCTGTGCATCTTGAACTTGCTGTCGTTAACTCGCTGCAAAAACCGCTCACTTTCTAAATTCTGGTGCTTGGCGTACGGGCACACTGGTCACCGTAGCGCGGTCTATGACGTCGCGGGGCCATTTTTTGCATTCGGTGTTGCAGTTTACAGCAAAGCTCATTTCTCCTGATGTGCAGCGGATGGTACAGACATTACTTTCATGTTAGTTTTGCATATCAAGTTCAGTGCTGGTAGCTTTCAAGCTATCGAATTTACAATGTCGGAACCGAGTTGTCTTATCAACCGTTGGATAGGAGTCCCAGCAGAAGAACGAGATCTAATATACACGAGATCATTGAGGTCAACACAACCAACTCATTTTGAAGCTGATTCAACCACAGATTCACCGACGTTGAGCAATTAACACATAACTACTGGAGCAGAGATAATGGTAACTGGATAAAGCGAACTAACGGAGTGAAATTTTGCAGATGAAAACAATTTTTATTTGAAAATCATCGCGCGATTACGGCAGCCAGCTGGAATTGCACACAGTGCTCATCAGACTCGTCCATTTGATTTATTTCACATAGATCAGGCCTTGTGACAGGAAGGCGAATGCTGGTCTGAAGCCTCAGGTGAGCGGCGAGACAGGTCAGCCACGGGCAGGGTAGGCAGACACCCCTGCACAGTGCAGTGCACTCCCGTGGCCACCCGACAAACGTATCCACCGAATGACCTGTCAATGCCCTGGCATGCAAAGTGACAAAGTCTCGCTGCTTTGACGTTCGTCCGGTTTTGCGAATGATACTTCAACATGATCGTCACCTGATCGAGTTGATTGTGTTAACAACTCAGCACCTCACGCTGCTTGGAGTCCAAGGTGTCGACTATACCATACGCGGTGCCATCTACGTGCGGCAAAGCCCTCAAGGCGCACATGCAACTTCAGACTTGGTCAGGAGCGCCAAGTTCAGAGCCCCTATTCGCCGCGATAATCAGATTCCTGCCGAATTGTTTGGAGTAAACTTCAGCAAAGCCAGGTCGACATTAATCGAGTGTGTACGGTCTACGTAGAATTTGGTGTCCATCAGCGCTGAAAGAAGCGTCCACATTCAACTCGAGCAAGTTTTGCTTCGCTCGCTCAAAACCCGAGCCCGATCTATGCTAAATAAATCAACTTGACCACGTTGAAGCAGCGATGCGAATCTGCGTTGACCCGAGCGTTGTGTTGGATTAGCCGTAATCGCATCCTCTTAATCTGCAACGTACGGAAACAGACAGCTCTTGCTAATAAGCAAGAGACAGCAGCGCGCACAAAAAAAAAAGCTTCACTAAGAGCGGTAATCTCTTGTACAACATACAGGAGCTGCATCATGCAGTGCATGCCTGCCTCAGGAGAGCCGGCGATAGAGAAGACAAGCAAGCGGTCTCTCTCGAGATTGACGCAACCCAATCAATCAAGAAAGAGACGCGTGAAGCGTTCAATACCATCCAACCAGGACAACCAACAGTGCGGGTGATCCCTTAAGTATTTCACTCAGCATTGCAGTGTGCAAGTTGAACTCATTGCTCGACTCACTTTCCAATTGGACAAGCAACACACAAGTCACTTCCATCGCTGACTTTCATTGTTTACCAAGTCAGCCATGGCACCTCACCCCGACGACACCTACAACTCGGCCGCCACGCCCAACAACGCCGACGTCTCCTTCGACGACACCATCAAGAACGCCGCGCTCCAGATCAAGCCCAACCGCATCCTCTACACCAGTGTGCTCCTCGCGCTGCTACAGCCTTTCCAGAGCGGATGGTCCACCTCGCAACTCAACCTCTCCGACTACAACAACACGGATGAGTGCAATGCTCGACCCGTGGTCGAGGGTACGTGCACGCTCTTCAGTGGCCACTCCAAGCTCGAGTGGACTTTCGCCGTGAACGCATGGATCTTCGGCGCCATGGTCGGTAGTCTGCTCTGCGGCCACTTCAGCGACATGATGGGCCGTAAGAAGTTGCTCTACTTCAATTGCTTCTTCATGATCGGCGGTGCCGTCATTCAGGCGGTCGTCTCCAACATCTGGCCGTTCGCCGCCGGCCGTGTGATCGCCGGTATTGCCTCGGGTGCCGCCACTGGTACCATCGGCGCGTACGTGAACGAGCTGTCACCACCTCACCTCCGTAGCCACCTCGGTATCGGTCTGCAGATCTCCACCACGATCGGCATCTTGGTGCCGGCCATTTGCTTCTTTTTCGCCGACAGCGGTGATGGATGGCGCTACATGGCCGGTTTCCCCGTCGTGCTGGCCGGCATCTACATGCTGCTATCGCCTTCGCTGGCCGTGGAGAGCCCCGCTTGGTTGCTCATGAAGAACCGTCGCGAGGAGGCCAAGCAGGTCATCACGCGTCTGTACGGTGAGGAGCACGTGCAAACGGCGCTTGCCTGGCTCGAGCCCAAGAAGCAGCTGAGTGAGGCTGAGGCCGGATTGTCCACGGAGCCGGCCGAGTCGATCTGGTCGCCCAAGTATCGTTTGCAGTTCCTCGGCGCTCTCCTGCTTTCCTGCACACAGCAGCTTTCGGGTATCAACGCCGTGTTCTACTACTCGGGTAACATCTTCTCGGACGCCGGTATCTCGGACTCGCGCGTTGGAACGCTTATCATCGATTTCATCAACATCTGGCCGGCTTTCTTCACGGGTGTGCTGGCCTCGCGCTTCGGCAACCGCAACATGATCCTCTGGGGAATTGTCGGTATGATCGTCATGTCCATCGGCATGACTGTCGCCTTCCTCGCGGACGTGTCGGCGCTCTCCATCGTCTTCACAGCACTCTACGTCATTGTCTTCGGCGTCACGCTCGGTCCGCTCGTGTGGGTCATGACGGCGGACATGTTCCCGGACTCGGTGCGTGCCAGTGCCTCATCCATCTGTATCGGCGCCAACTGGCTGTGCAACCTCATCGTCGGTGTCGGCTACCCGTACCTGGCCGACGAGTTCGATGACTGGAGTTACGCTCCCTTCACAGCGTTGCTTATCATCTTTTACGTGCTGTCACTGAAGCTAGTGCCGGAGACTGCGGGTAAGACCAACGAAGAGATCCAGGCAGAGTACGAGGAGCGTCGTCGCCGTTAGGCAGCCACGGTTATCCATTTGTGTAGCTGGAGAGATATTCATGTTTCTTGGAACCAATAACATATTAGTTTCTATTGAGCAGCGTTTTGTAGAAATGGTACGAACAGCTCCATCATGTGCTTCAACTCACGTTCTTGACTAGGGTCGGATAGGATCTGGAACAGATACGAGGAACCAGCAAGTTGTCTCACAACCTGTGTAGCTGTTGTGATAAGCTTTGTCTTTTTAGATTCTTGACAGTGTCGAACGTACGCGAGGAGCTGGTGGAGTACTTGCAGCAAGCAAAGGAAGCCACCGGCAGCTATCTTTCCTTTAGGGAGAGCAACAAGGAAAGTGAGGAGATTGTCCTGAAGCGCGTTGAATCTTTCCAACAAATACTTGGCGAACACATTGACATCTTCGCAAGACTCGGCTGTGTTCTGGCTAATTGCGACAAGAACTGTACGCTTGGCTTCGCTCGAAAACGTCTCGAGCACAGAATTCACCAACATTTGGACAGATCCTTCAACATGGGGAGAATAGTTATGCCGATTGATTTCTTCCAGCACTAGTGACAAGCTACGTGCTTGCAGGCTCGAGTGCGGGTCAAAATAGCTCGATACAGCAGCACGGACCTTGTCAAGGAGCACATCACGGATCTGATAGAGGATCGGGCCATCAACAGCGCTGTCATTACCGGATTGACGTAAGTGCTGGTTAAGAGCTCGAAACCAAGTGAAATCACCAAGCGACCAGGTTTTCTTTAGCTCAATCTTCGCGTCTGCCACACTGAGTGGATCCCAATTAAGCAATTCTGTTTGCACGTACGGAGCAAAGAGTTTTTCTTGTGCTAATTCGCAGTACACGTTTTCGTATACATTGGGGAATTTCGCTTTCCATTCTTGGAAGCGTCCATACACACGCTCGAGCGAGTTGATTTCATCAATCGCATCAGCAAACAAATCTTCGTCCACACGATACGGATCTGACAGTACCACGTAGGACTCGGTGAAATGATCCTGATATTTTCGTGGTGCATGTTGAGTGTCAGCAGCTGCAGCGTCTCCAGTCGAGTGCAAATCCAACTCATTCAGGCCAATGATGTCACTTCGCTGCAGTATGCCGGAGTCAAGATAAGATTTTACTGTCTGTGCAATGCTGCGCTCCTCTTCTAGCAGCTTGATCTTTACTCGTTGCCCACGCTCATCGATGATTTCCTTCCCCTTTGCATCAATCTTCGGCATCTTCTCACGCAGACAGAAACTCAAGCCTTTGACAAAATCCTCCACTTCTTGGAAATACTCAAACTCTTCACTGCTCACCAGAAGCTCTTCGCGCTGCTGTTTTAACGTCGTCTCAATCAAAGCCGTCTCCGCTTCCAGTCGAGCTAATTCACGCGAAGCACGTTCATCTTCAAATGCTATCGACTCCACACTTTTTTCCAACTTTCCAAGCACACTTCCAAGCGACACACACGCCACATTCCTCCTTGTCGGGTAAGCAGGCAGTCCATCTCTTGATCGTTTACCATTTACCTCCGAAGGTGGTACACGATGTCCACCACGACGCATCAGTTCTTCCTCCCACTCCTTATTCTCCTCCTCCTCGGCCGAAAGCTCGATAACTTCCGCTGTCTTGTCAATATGCTCTTCAAATGTCACGTGACTCTTAATGCGTACTGTCTTGTCTTCTTCAAGAGCAATAAACTCTTCCTCTTCAACCATTTTCTTCACTTCTTCATCGTTTCCTTCTTCCACCTCCATCACCTTCCTCTTCGGCAGTAACACACTCTGCTCACTCCTCAAGGACGCCAACATCTCGGCCGAATACTGGCCACTTGTATCCGTCTCCATCTCCACGTCCACAGTGCTGGATGCCACCAGATTCGGCCGCATCTTCCTCTTTTTCTGCTTCTTGCTCTCTCCATCGTCGAAGCTCAGCAGTCCATTGGTCTCTACGTTAGTAGCAGCTACAGTTATGTTGTTCTTGCCTCCATTCGCTCTTGTGCTCTTGGAAACGAACGTCATGGCGCTCTTGGGTCGAGTACGACTGCGACGCAATGTCTCCAACACTTGGAGGTCGTTCTCGGTCGATTCAGAGGCTCCAGACGCTGGAATTTCAGCTGCAGATGAAGCTTCTACATCTACAGACACGACAGCAGCGTCGATCTCGCCATCAAGCTCCACTTCGCGCCGTTTTCGACTCCCAACTTTCTTCTTCTTACTGCGGAACATGACACTCCACTCAATAAGATTGTGCTCGTAGACGTCTCACATCTATAAGAGCAGCTACATTTAGCAAGCATCCCTTCCAACGCGATATCTGTATCCATATCGACTTCCCTTCAATTTCAAAACTCAGTCACTTCGTATCAAGCCAACAGGCGCCATGGACTCGCTCAAGAGCATGTTCTTTAGCGATGCATCGCGCCCCAAGGTGTGTTCTAATGCTTCTTGTACTCTCTCCTCTCTCTCTAACTGTAATGCTCTTGTAGGCCGTCAAGTGGTTGGGCATGAAGCACGCCGCCGGCAAGAGCGACCAGATGTTCATTAGCCCCGAAGCCTCGACGCAAGTGTTGGAGCCTCTAGGGGACACGCCCATTAACCTCATCTCGATCTTTGGGGCTGCTAGACAAGGCAAATCTTTCCTCATGAATTTACTGGCCGATCAGCAAGATTTATTCAAGATTTCCAACCTTCGCGAGCCTTGTACACAAGGTGTGGATCTTTCCGGCCATTTCGTGCCGCTCAGCAGCTTCAGCAGCTTCAATGGATGTCCTTCTATCACTCCCAAAGCTAGCAAAGGCATCCATGTGGGCTTTGTGGATGCGGAAGGACAGGGAGATAGAGATATTACCTACGACTCGAGACTTGTGTCGCCTGTGCTGCTATCGTCCAAAGTTGTGATTTTCAACTGGAAGGATAGTTTACAGGCGGACAGAATGTTGAATCTACTGGCGGTGCTGGCACGTGCAGCGCAAGGCATTGAGCTAGCTGACGGAGCAAACACGAAAGTGTTTGGACATTTGCACTTGTAAGTTGAATTTAGTGGTGGATTGTGGAAGATTTCTAATGTTTGTGTATTGCAGAGTGTTTCGGGACTGGAGTTTTGTGAACTCGACGCCGGAAGAAGTGTACAGAGATCTGTTCCAGAAGGAGAAAGGGCGGAGTGAAGAAGTGAATGTGCGCAACTTGGCTCGAGTGAACCTTATTGAGGCATTCGAGTCTATCAACATTTGGTTGTTCCCGGCACCAGTGGCGAATACGGCTAATCTGCGGGACAAGATCCGTTTTGAACAATTGCAGAAGCCGTTCCAGGACAAACTGCGAGAACTGCGCAAGTGTCTGTCGAGTCAGCTGCAGCAACCCATGAAATTTTATCAACGGCCATTAACGGCGAAGTATCTTTCGCAGATCATGCCAGCGCTGGTTGATACGTTGAACAGTGACCAAGTGATCATGCCCGAGTCCATCTATTCGTCGATGGTGCGTGCGGAGGCCCAAGCAGCGAAAGAAGCTTGCGAGAAGGAGATTTCGGCGTATTGCGAAGCTGCTGGACTGGAAGAGATGATCTCGAGCGACAAGTTTGATAAAATGCTGCGTAAAGACGTCGAGATGATTATTCAGGACGCATCTGAGAAAATGGGCAGTTTTCCAACAACGGTGCGCAAGGAGATTCAGACGTCGCTGCGCGCCTTCGCGGAGAAGGAAATTACGATTGCACATCATGCAAACAGCGAAAAAATTACGGCGCACCTCTCCAAGCAAGTGGATATTACTTTTCAGACACTGAAAAGAGAATGCCAAGTTATCGAGAGGACTAGGCTTCCGATGAAAAACGCGCTACTTCGCCAGGAATGCACGGACTTGCTCGATCGTGAGTTGAAACGCATCGAAAGACTTCCTATGGGTTTGCAGGGAGCGCGTGGAGTAGAAATTGAATGTGGCCGTGTTCGACAAAATGCTAGCCTTCTCTTTGACAAGTTGGAGGTAGCGAACGACAAGGCTATCCAACAATCTACCGCTGTGCTGACTGATGTCATACGTGCAGCAAAAGCCCGTATGAGCTCTGAGTTGCACGACAACCTCGATAAACGATTCGCAGAGAAGAAGCCCGTGACATTGACAAAGCTGCAAAGTGAAGTGGAGGTGCTTTTCACAAGGATAATGGCTGAGGTAACACAGAAAACTGGTCATGTAAACGAGTTCGGGGCCTTGGACTTCCGAGCCGACCTCGAACACCACAAGGCCCAATTAGCAGACGAGATGAACCGGCGTTACATGATTGAAATGCGCCAGATCTTGAATGAGGTCAGCTATGCGGCTCGGGAAAACTTGGGAAAGCAAGTTATGCACCGTCTGGATGGGAATCTACCGATGTTGGAAGAGGAAATTAAGACTGCTATCGATAGTGCATCTGTTCACGTTATGAAAACAATGTCCGACAAACTTCAAGGATGGACAATCCTTAAGAGCGATCTTGAGGCGAAGAGCAAGGAGCTGGAAAAGCTTGGTGATGATGTAAGTGAACATACTTTGCTAGTTGTTGTGCTTGTTATCTTACTTCGTTCATGCTGGCGTATTTGACAGCTTGTGGATAAATATCTGCATCGAAATCATCAATTGGAGAAAGACGCAGGTGTCCGCAAGGAAACTGAGCAGTATGAGAAGCTACGAGTCGAAGTAACACAAGCATTCGAAAAGAAACTCAAGGAGAATGGCTTTCCTACCACCGATGATGAAATTGATTTGGTGTTTCGCCATGTCTTGCAAGAGCATGCTGCCAAGTTTTTGGCGAGTGTAGCGGATCGTGAAACTACACAATTCACTGCCAAGGGTCTTCGCGAGATTCTTACAAGCGATTGCAAGCCAGCTGTGGACAACCAAAAAATGCTGAATCGGTTCGTTACTTGGTTTATAGTTTTGATGGTAGTCTTCTCTAACACTTGTTGCCTTGTTATTTTTTACCCAGACTTGCAATCGAGAAGAAGGAGGCGTTAGATCTGGCGGAAAAGGAAAGACGTGCACGCGAGCGGGAGCGTCTTGCTGCGGAGAAGCAGGAGGCAGAAATTAATCGCTTGAAGAGTGATCACTCGAAGTGGCTTGGCGAAAAGGACAACGAATCGAAACGTCTTCGCGATAAGCTGCAAGAAGAGGAACGGAAAGCTCGTGAGCTGCAGCAGCGCGTGGAAGAGATGAAGTTGCAGTCAGCTAGAATGGAAAAACAAAAACAGGAAGAACAACTTAAGTCTATGGAGAAGTCACGTCGTGAGGCGATGGCGAAGGAGGAAGAAGCCGCACAACTAAAGCATGAACTAGAGGAAATGAAGCGTATGGCCGCAGAAGTAGAGGCTCAGAAGCGTCAGCTTGAGGCGCACGTCACTTCCGAGGCGAAGAAGAGGGATGAAGCCGAGGGACTGAAGCGGCAGCTAGAAGAGATGAAGTACACGATCGCGCAAAAGGAACATGAACGTGTAAGTATGGAGTTGCAAGTTCAACAAGAGCAGGCTTCTCGAGAGCAGGCGGAGCTCGCCGCACAACAAGCTGCGAACGCTGCAGAAGTAGCTGCTCGAGCCGCCATCGAAGCCAGTCGGCATCAACCACCGCCAGCACCAGCAAAGACGGAGGAAATCGGACGTAAGAGACCTCTAGCAAGTGGGTCGGAAGACATTGAGATGGAAGACGTATCTCACTCGCGATCGCGCACGGCTGGTCGTGGCGCTGGTGAGTGTTATGCGTCTTGGGGATCAGGAATCTAATATTTTGCTGAATGTGTTTGTATTTGCAATTCTTGTGTGCAGCAGCAAAGCCTTCGCCAGTGGCCAAGAAGCCCCGCGGCACCAGCAAAGCGAGAGCTGGTGGCAAGCAGAAAATGTCGTTGGCTGAAGCCCGCAAGGCTGCTCAGGAAGAAGTCGAGAAGAGGATTCAAGAGCGTGCCAGGTTGCTCTCGGCATCCAAAAAGAAGAAATAGGGATTGCAATAGCAGCGTTGGCCATCCGCCACCTTTGAACACGATCGGTTTAGACTCAGCAGCTCACTTTCGGGAAGCGCTCCCCTACGAATTGTATCACTTTCAGATCTTTAGTGAGATGCGCGACTCGATGCAAAGGGATGAAAGCAGCGAGCTGAAGCGGGAGCTGGAGGAAGCGAAGCACACGATCTCGCAACTGACACAGCAACTTGGTATCATGGAGCATTTGCTACAACAAGAGCGTAATGCTCGTGTGAGCGCCGAGTTTGCTGCACAACAAGCAGCAAGTGCAGCTGAAGTCGCGGCTCGCGCTGCAGTGGAAGCTAATCAGCATCGAGCTGCCTCTGTATTTACGGATCAGGAACGAGTTGCTTGTGAGTCAGCAGGCTGTGCTGTCATTGAAAGTAGACGTGAGGATTCTCCTCACAGCAAAGGTGACAACGACTTCAGAAGAAGCAAATCAGAGGATTTTGACATGGAAGATGTATCGAATGCACTGGCAGTCGATGGTGGTAAGTCTATCATTTTCCGTTTGCTGTGTTGACTGTCGTCCTAAGTAGCCCGAATACTGTTTGCTATGTGGAAGCGTCATTGCAAGTATCTAAGAAATCTCGCGAGTCTACTAATGCGTCCGAGCTTCGCGAACTCAACAAACCAAGATCATCTCCCCCTGCCGAGGGCAAGACGTTGTCGTTAGCGGAGGCTCGCAAGGCTGCTCAGGAAGAAATGGAACGGCGTATTCAGGAGCGCACCAAATCTCTCTCATCGAAGAAGTAGCGGTGAGCTTTTCCTCACTCAGTTCACCTTGAGGAAGCAACACAATGCAACATTTTCCTTCAGTCCACAGGCCACAAGATGACTACGATGAATTTACAATTACTTATCCAGCAGGACAGTCAAGATGAATGTTCGAAGCATACAAGAGGCGTCCTGTTATCACACGATCGACTTCGGGGTCCACTGAGGTTCTCGAGTGTTGGCCGACACGGATCCATAGTTAACGCCCAATTTGTCACTGCCATCTAAAGGCGAAAAGATGGGGTTCGAGCGCGGTGTCATGGATTGACGCATTGTCAGCTTATAATCCGGATACTCCTCCATCTGCAGCACAGGTACTCGCCACTTGGCCAACACGTCGGGGGTCCAGACAAACACAAATACACCCACACAGAAGGCGGAGATAATATGGCCACAAAAAGCTGCTGGTACAGTGCACAGCGGCGCAGCTCCAGCATCCGGGATGATCTTGGTCCAAAGCACGTAGATGTTGTAGATGGGCAGCAACACGCGGGCCATGAACCAAAAGACGTATGTCATGTAGAAGAAGAACTCGTGCATCTTGGTCTTGCCATATCCCAATTGCTCCATGAAGGTGGTAATGTTGAGTGGGATAACTGCGAACTCCACCATGAGGTAGAGTTGCAACAGGTACAAGTCCATGCCACATCCAGCGTGCATCGTGTAGATCAAGTATGGCAATCTACAGCCACAGAAACAAGAGATAGTATTAGCCTCCCACAACTATCTCAAGACAAATTGTACGACGTACGCAGCGACAATGTGGTGAATGACAAAGACCCGCCAAAGTGGCACTTGCCACAGCACCAGCACGAACAAATCAAAGAGAAAGTAGCCACAAGCTGCAGCAGAATCATCAGTTCGACTTTATATCCATTGGAAGAGTTGGTTCTTGATACTCACAGAAGGAAAAGAGCGTCGTGGCGAGATGCATGGGTGTCTCCTTGGTAGGCAACAACTCGTCGTCCCATTGTTGCTGCATGAAGCTGTAGGTCATCCCCGTGGCGATCACCAGTGCGTGGATGGAGGAATTCACGCTGCAACTCAACATGAGACGATTGCGCGAGTCAAGTGGAGAACTCCAGAACGTACCGAGAGCACCAGTCGCCCTGTTCAGGGATGGAAAAATCCCGATACACCTTCACGAAGCGGTCGGACAGGCGGTTGGAGATGTGGAATACTAGTGCGAAGAAGCACATGGAGCCTAGCAGCACGTGCACGCTGTGGAACGAGCTCATGATGATACTAGAGCGCAAATGACACGGTCAGGGATTCTGATACCACAGCCAGTAAGTGCGGAACCGGCTCGTTTCTACACGACGTCTAATTTGTTTTCAGTTTTATATGAGTGGTGCCAAAAGTAAGAGACAGCAGTGAAAAACACTCACTGTCGACAGATACGAAGGTGGTGGAATGTAAACTCGGCATAAGCTTGTTGTGCAAGGCGACGAACTTGCTGCATATTCAAAGGAATATGTATAAAAAAGAACCTGACACACATCATACCGCAATTTCGGGAGAGGATGTACCGCCGATTCTTTTGTCTGAATCGATGTTATACCAGAGTTACGCTTACGATGATTTAGATACCAGTTGAGGGGTATAGAACAGCAAGGTCGTACGCACCACTAGTTAGTTCAGCTGCGATATCGCTGCCAAGCTCACGAGTGCTTTCGTTTAGCCTCAAGGTTGGTTGAGCACCGAAAAGGCGTGTATCTCCAAATTGTTGTCAAATTCTCGTCACCAAGTTTTACCTGTGCGGACTGGTGTTGGATATCTGAAAAACCCACACGACGGCCATTGATGAGAGCACCAAGGTTCTGGCGCAGACTTTTGGAAGGTCTGGGTGAAAGTCGGTTGAACTTCTCGCTGTTCAAATGCGGGAGCACAGACTTGAAGAAATAGCCCGTGCCCAACGCGAACATGATCACTGCGGTAATGACAGCAATGAGGAAGTTGTCGCTCGATGTTCCGCTGTAGATGATGGCAGCGAAACACAGCACACAGAGAAAGAGGCAGATCACCGCTCCGGCAACCCCGAACGGACTGCGATAGGGTCGTGGACGATCGGGTTGGTTGATACGTAGCATGATGAACGACACCATTTGGAAGGAATACGAGATAAGTGCGCCGAAGAGCGCTAGGTTGATGAGTACTCCACCCAAGTCTACAATTCCAACGATGTAGAAGAGGGTGATGGCAAGGACCTGGTTCACGACAGCACCAGTGATAAGAGCAGCGTACGCTGAGCCGCGCGTCGGATGCACCTTCGTGAGGAATTGCGGCAGGTAGCCGTCACATGCGATGGCGTACACCAGGCGGCTCATGCAGTATACGAATGAGTGGGTGCTCGAGATGATGCCGATCACGGTTAACCACATGAAACCAGCAGTGGTGCCGTTGTCTCCAAACACGCTTTTGTATCCAGTTACCAACGGAGCTGTCGTCTCGAAAACAGCAGCAGCACCAGGGTAGATTAATGAACTACACACGAGTGTGAGTACGGCCAGGATGATGAGTGTGACCATGGACCAGATAATTCCTCGTGGCATAGTTTTCTCGGGCTCGATGGTTTCGTCGACAGCAAGGGGTAGCTCTTCGATGCCGAAGTAGAACCAAAGTGCGAACGAGATACCCTGAATGGAGTCACTCCACGTTGTCCACTCCCAGTTTTGATTTACAACCCAGGTGGTGTAGTCGAGCTTGGTGAAGGCACCGACGTAGAAGATGACGAGCATGATAGTCGAGAGTATGGTCGCGAACACCTGCACACGGAAAGTCGCTTCGACTCCCATGATATTGAGGGAGACGAAGAGCACATTGAAGCCGATCCACCAAAGCGGACCATAGTTGGTGTCCAGACCGAACAAGGCATCCAAGTACAGGAAAATACTGTAGAATGTGGTCGAAACCGTAGCAATGACCTTGACTATCTCAGCGAGTCCAGCAAAATATGCAGCTTTCGGGCCGATACCGTGCAGGGAAAACACATAGGGTCCACCTCCCGACGGAATCGACGAAGACATTTCGGCGATCGAGAATGTCAGCAACGTGTAGAGAATCGTCACGAAGACCAAAATGACGAGGAGACCGTCGAACCCAGCAATAAGTGAGGACTGCCAGCCGTAAAATTCACCACCGATGACGGTGCCAACACCGAGAGCCCACAAGTGCGGTGTCTTTGCATACCGATGGTTTTCATTGTCTGGGGTTGGAAGGCCGTCGACCGATGGATATACAACAGGCGACGACATTGCAGACAAGAGAATGACGTGAACTCTGGCGAGTTGAAAAATGAGAGTCAAGTTGCAGCAAGCAGTAGATCGTTTAACATTACATTCTGATAGCGCTTGAACTTTCCCTTTAGTGAGCGTCGGAGTGCATCACTTTAGCTCTGTGCAGTTCAATTTGAAGACGATGGCACCCGATTGGCGGCTCAGGTTGCGTCACAGACATTCGTGGCCTGCAAAAGCACAACAGGATGCTTGATACCCCAGCATGACGATTAGATCATAGTTCAGCGACAGCAGCACCATTTAATCGGCTCAAGTCCATCCTCTGGTACGACAAAGACATCGATGAAAAATATCCACAGTGAGCGCTTGTGGTACGTAGATTATCATCAAAGGAACTCATGACAGGTCGGGGATCGCAGATGACACACGAAACCCCAAACAAGATTCGTATTGCAGATCGACTTACCCGTCAACTACGTAAGAGTTTGATCTCCCTGTGCCGACAATTAGGTATCCCATTGATCTCTTCAAAGTGTCTCAACATACTTTGTTTCTCTACACTCTTGTCATAGCTTTCTTGACTAAACGTGTTTCGAGCGAGAACGAAATCACTGAACCACGTCGAGATACCAAACCTTACGTGATATGAGCAGGCGAGCAATCGTAAGTCGCTAAATGCAATTAACGATACCATGAACCATTTAAGCCCAGCGATCATGCAAGGTCTTCACTATGTGCATCAATTCCAACCACTTCAACATCATCCGTTTTGTTCTGGCCCCTGCCTCACCGACGTCGCCCTCGTCAGTGCTGATTGAGCCCATCTCGACTGATGAAAAATGCCCTTCTCGTGATTGTGGTACGCTTCCGGTGCCTGGTAATCCGCGCTCAATTCCATGACGCCGAACGAGTCAAGCCTATAGGATCGCACACCGGAACCGTTGGCACAGCGTCACCTCAATTGTATCGCTTGATCGTATGAGAGGTTTGGACAGCCGGTGCCCCTCGATTCTAAAGGCGGTAAGATAGGGAGGTAACCAGGAGGCTTGGGTAAATGCAACACTGCTCGAGTTTGTGGTGATGGGATTGCAAAATATCCGAGGATAAACGCCAAACACAACACTGCAAAAGTTGTAGGTGAAGTCCATAGCTCGTCGACAAGAAAAACACTTCACGTCATTTCTGCTTTTCAGGGAAGTTCCAAATGTCGTCAAATCGCAGCCCACAAAACACGGCGCTGCCAAATGTTTACCTTACAGTTAGACCGCTTTGTATCTATTTTGCCTTAAACCAAGAATCATCAACGTTGGCATCCACCTCCAAGGCTACAGACAACGGTTTCTGGAACGGGTTCTCCATCAAGTGCACGACGATTTTCATCGCTTCATCTACAGACTCCTCTGGACCTTCGACGATAATTTCATCATGAATTTGAGACACCATTTCCCAGCCAAGCTCGCGTAGCCTCGGGTTCTGGTGCACAAGAAGCATCGCCTGCATAACAACATCGGCAGCTGCTCCTTGAATCGGTGTGTTGATGGCGGCACGTTCGGCATGGCCTCTGGATTTCTTTGATGCCATACTATCATCCTTTAACATAGCATCAGGGAGTCGACGATACCTTCCAAGCAGTGTACGGGTGTAACCATACGTATTTGCAGTCGCAATGGCTCTCTTCTGCCACTGACGCACCTCTCCTCGATCAGCATACCATTTTTCAAGAGTCTCAGCTGCCTCTTTGCGAGAGACGTTAAAGTCTTTTGACAAACCAAACGCAGTCTTGCCGTAGGCGATAGAAAAGTTGAGCACCTTGGCATTTTTGCGCTCATCGCCGAATTTATCCTTAAGGAGTGGGGCCGGGGGTTCCTTGCCACTGGTATGATCCCATTCCAGAAGTGCTTCACCGTTCTCCACAGCGTTTGCAACGTACGGATACATTCCCATGGCAGTACGCGAGTGAAAGTCACCACCAGCCTTGAACGCCTCAATCATAGCTTTGCACTGCGTAATATGAGCCATGAGTCGTAACTCCAGCTGCGAGTAATCGGCTACAATCAGCTTCTTCCCTGGTGGGGCCGTGAATGCATCTCGAATTTTGTAGCGATCTTTGCCCATTGCTGGCTGGTTCTGCAGGTTCGGCTTTCGTGATGACAAGCGACCTGTGTCGGTGTTGAGATTCAACGAACAGTGAACACGGCTCTTACTATCTGCAAGCTCCTGAAGTGGAAGGATAAAGTTGTTGAGCATGGTGTTGATACTACTGATGTCGAACAGCGCCTTCAGTGCGACGCAAGCAGCAGCACCTTCCTCTTTGTCTTCGAAATGATCATATGCGCGACCGTACTTCGGAGGATCTGCTTCAGGCTGCACAAAACAAATATCAACAAAATTAATGTCCGTACATGATATCCCTTTTTCACACGAGTTACACTCACATTGCCTGCAAGGTCTTTCAATACTTCAGCGCTGGCTGCAGGCAGCCCACTTGCTGTAAAGTGCGTAGGTGGAATGCCTAAGCCGCGAATAGTAATGTTGCGCTTCTTCTTCGCCTTTTGTTTTCCCTCTTCAATATACCCTTCCGTGTTCTCCACTTCAAACGCTCGTTCGGCAGGTAGCACTTGCTTCTTCTTCTTCTCGTCAAAATATGGTGCAAACAGCAACTGCTGCTTCTGTGCAGCGCTGTATAAATTAATACGTTCGCTCTCATCACAATACCGAGACGCCCATTTCAGCACCAGTTTCTCCAGTCTCGCTCTGTCCTCCAGCGCCTGCTTCTCAACACCCCCAAGATACTCGAGATCCACATGCATCCCCTTCCGCTCGATATCCGTCAGACATTCTCCAAACGGGATAATATACTGGCGATAGAAATCATACATCGATCCAACCTGTCGTTCCTTCCCGTCGATTGAAGGCTTCTCAAACCAAAATGTTTGGTCCAATTTGTCTTGCAACACGCGATGTAAGAACCACGTACTCTCTGCATCGTATACACTGTACCTAATCCAGCGTTTCCTAAACTCTGGAAATCTCTGCAACTCCTCCACTGTAGGCATGATTCTCTCTTTGCCTTTCGATCCGTCCTTCTTGAGTTTAGGAATCCCAAATAGTTCCTTCATAGGTTTCTTCCTCTGCAATAATAAATCTGCCGTTAAAGCTTCCAGTGAGTAGCCTCCGTGCTGGAATCTCGCTGTATTCCAGAGTCTAGCCATGTGCATCGTGTCTCCACCCAGTCCTTGGACATTAATACCATGGTTAAACAGCACGTGGCGGTCAAAACTGTAGTTGTGCCACACTTTAAGGTACTTTTTGCTCTCGAGAAAGTCCTTAAAATATTGCAGCGTCCCTTCCGCGCTATCCAAATTGTCCACCCAGACATATGGACCATTGCCATAGTCCACATTGGGTCCACTGTAGAGAGACAGACAAGTGACGACGCCATTACCTACGGGGCCCACGGCCTTGATGTCGATCTGGGCCACCTCCGTGTCGCATGCGTGAAAGTGGTGAGGACCGAGCTCTTCGATCTTGGCCAGCACGCGACGCGCCCCCTCCTCGTCCTGAATGAGGTTCACAGGGCGTGAGTCGTCGTCTGCAGAGGTTAGCCCTTGTAGGAGACGACGGTCGATCGCATCGGATGTCACGTATTGTAGCTGGCGACGAGGATCAGTAGGAACGTATGCAGCTGCAGTCGAGAGGCAACGTAGCGGCAAGCGCCGTAGACGCTGTAGCCGCCATGACGAACGCAGCATTGGTACTGGCCAATGGTTGAGGGTTCGGTACTACTGGTTTATCGGTGATACAACGGTATTTTGGTGATCACAATGTAGTATTACTGGTTTATCAGTAGAAAACCCGGTAATTTTTGACCGAATGATACCGATATTGTTGCGAGTACTCGGTGGTCGACAACTACTTCAACATGGAGACCACGACGTCGAGAGGACCTTTGATCTGCAGCGTGATCGAGGACTTGTACGTGAAATCGAAGGGATCTTTCACTGTCTTGAAGTCGAAGTGACTCAAGAGCTTGGCTAGTGTGATTTTCACTTCTGCCAATGCAAACTTCATCCCCAGACAAATGCGTGGACCTCCGAGAAAGACACTGAACTGGAACGGTGACACCATTTTGATCTTGTTCGTGGCACGGTCGATCCAGCGCTCCGGTTGGAATTCATCCACGTCCGGACCCCATACAGTTGGCATGCGGCCCATGGCATAGTGAGGCATAATCACTCGCGTCCCTTTCTTGATGAGTGTGCCTTCATACAGACGAACATCTCGCGTCGCGGAGCGTCCAGAGATGGCAACGACAGGAAAGAGTCGCAGTGTCTCTCGGACAACTGCTTCCAAATAGACGAGCTGGTGGATGTCATCCATGCTTGGAGCACCCATTTTGCCAGTAGCGAGGTCGGGAAGTTTGTCTTTCAGCTCCTGTCGAACTCGCTCTAGAATCTTCGGGTACCTGTTGAACATCAAGATGACCCACGACATTGTTGTCGCTGTCGTCTCTCTTCCAGCGGCCATAAAGCTGATAACGAAGTCGCGCATCAACTTGAGATCCTTCTTCGTGTGGACACCCTTGGTATACTCGACCTCAGACTTCTCAATAAACAGCGAAATGAGGTCTTTACGAGAACTCTCGCTTGGTCCCTGCCGATTCTTCTCCTCGATCGAGCGCGAGATGACTTCATACACCAAATCATCCGTCATCTTGACATCTTGAGCCAGTTGTTTCTCCGGACCAACATTGAGCCAGCGTAGTAGCTTCCAATACCACATCGGCTGCTGAATCCGTTTCAATAGCCGCACAGACATCCGATCGAATGCATCGAGGAACTCCGCGTTCTGATCAGATTCTACACCATGCAGATCGACATCAAAGCCAACTTTGGCAAAGATGTCCATGGTATACAGATCTAACAACCGCTTCATGTTCACAACTCGCTCAGCTTCGTTCTCCTTCTCACAAATCTCGTTGAGGCGCTTGACCAGTTCTTCACCCTTTTGAGGAACCACCACTTCCATGGCGTATTGCATCATCTGTGCAGTGAACAAATGACTCGCAGTCTTGCGTTGATGTTTCCACAAAGGCCCGCTGATAACAAAGACGCCTTGACCCAGTACATCGTGCATAGCTTGAGAGATAAAAGGACTCTTGTCAAAGGCATCAAACTGCGTCTTCTGAATGTCCTCAAAAGCTTCAGGACAGCAGACCATGACACTCGGACTCCTCCCCAACATCCGAAGACACCAAGGTTTGCCTCGATATTTGCGGCAGTAGTTGAGAATCCAGTCATGGAACTTCCCCGACGTTTGCGCCTTCACGATCTCAATCGTATGACGCAGGATCGGGTAGTCTCCCTCTGGAGTAGGAAGTTGCTTCACCGCTCGGTCATGAGCTGATGGTGTCGCTAAGTACACAACCACAAGCGCCATGCACGACATGGCAATCGATGCAGGCGATACCCACGCGGTCATAGCCTCGAGCTTCATTTCACCCTCGCCCCTGCAGTCTCAAACTGACAAACGTCGAGCCAGTTGGGTTCAACCTGGATGAGTCTTAGTGATCCCCACGAGTCCTTACCATCGCAATGATAGTGATGATGACGGCACCATCCTGCAGGTTTCTCCCAGGGAAAGACTGTATATTCGCTCGATATCACTCAACGTGAATACGCTAGGCTAACGCTCTGTCCTACGTGATATTCATCCTGAGACTCACCCACTAGACGTAGGCATTGCTACTCTGCTTCGTGATCTTCACGTCAACGGGGCCTTTAACTTGCAACGTGACGGACGGAACGTACGTGAAGTTGAGAGGGTTCTTCACGGTTTGTATGTCGAACTTGCTCAGGATCGTTGCCAATGTGATCTTCATCTCGGCTAATGCGGAGCGCATACCGAGACACATGCGTGGCCCAGCGAGGAACGCAGTGAACTTGTACGGAGACATGTGAATGAGTTTGCCAGTGTCTTGGTCGATCCAACGCTCGGGTTTGTACTCTTCTACATCAGGACCCCACACTGTCTCGAGATGCCCCATAGCGTAGTGAGGCAGGACGATCCTAGTGCCAGCTTTGATGAATGTTCCATTGTAGAGTGTCGTGTCTTGCGCAGTGATGCGTTGCATTGCTGGTGCAACCGGATTGAGACGAATGCACTCGCGGATGGCGGCTTCAAGGTAGACCAACGTGTCGATGTCCTCCATGCTGGGCGTCTCAGAGCCATCTTGTCCAAGTCTAGGTAGCTTATTAGCGAGTTCATGTTGCACCTTTGCGAGAACCTCTGGGTGGCGATTCATCTCGATTATGAACCATGTCATCGTCAGGGAGGTCGAATCGCGTCCAGCAAAGATAAAGACCATTGACATATCCCTCAGAATCGTTGGGGTCATGGCAGTGTGGTCGTCTTCACTGTACTCGATGCTCGCTTTCTCCAAGAAGAGTGAGATGAGGTCCTTGTGATTCTTGCTAGAGTTCTCTCCGTTCTCTTCCAAATTGCGATGAATGACGTCGTACACTACACTATTGATGAGTTTCATGTCGTTGGTCATTTGCCTCTCAGCTCCAATGTTGAGCCAACGCGTGAGCTTCCAGATGCACATTGGTTGCTGGAATCGTTCCATGATCCGTCGAGACGCGCGCTCAAATGCATCCATGAACTCACAATTGCCACCGGTTTCCAACCCGTGCAGCTCCACTCCGAAGCCGATCTTAGTGAATATGTCCATGGTGAAGAAGTCAAAGACACGTTTGATATTGAGAGTCTCACGATTCTCTGCAGCCTCTTGCAACTTAAACGTCAACAGCTTGCTGTGGTCACGCACCACGTGCTCCATTGCATCTCTGATCATATTCATGGAAAAGAAGTGGCTAGCAGCTTTGCGCTGGTGCTTCCACTTGCTGCCGTCCATGGTGAAGATACCGTCACCAAGTAGATCGTGCGAAATGGTAGCGACAGCGGAACCCTTGATGAAAACTTCGAACTGCGTCTTCAAGATGTCCTCCATGCCTTCCGGTGAGCTGATAACGACTGCAGGAGGGCGTCCAAGCACCCGAACACGCCACGGTTGTCCTCCATGCTCCCGACATTGCTCCAAGATCCAATCGTAGATCCGTGCTCGCTGCTTGATGGTCAAGTCTAGCGTATTCTTGATCAGTGGCAACGTACTACGAGGTGTCGGTAGTTGACAAACTGCTCGATCTTGGTCAGTAGGCGACGTGAAATAGGCAACCACAGCAGCTACGAGCGATGCCGCGATGGCAAAGGGTAGTACCATGATCGCTATCCGAAGAAGTCAGGGATGAAAATGACAAGCTGAACCGAAAAGAACTGTGGTCGGCTCTTCAGATGAAGCTCGCCTATGCTCAACCGCTTCGGCGATGAAGGCCATGGACGTGAGAGACTTGAGATGCAAGGGGATCACTGCTACAGAATCATTTGATTTCCATCGAAATGACGAGCAGGACTATGAAAACGTGAGTATCGGCGCTGTTCCAACAGTTAGACGCACGCTGTGAATTCACGACGACGACGTGAACTGGATAATGTAGAGTTTGGGGTGTAGTTTGAATACCAGTCTTGAATTTACCTGCAATTTGCAAGCTGCAAGAGGCAAAGAACCAAGTTTCGCGCTTTGTGATCGATGTGGAATTCGCTGGAATTTGCGCTGAAAGTGTCGCCAACATCGTGGGGGGTATTGCTGTGGTCGCTGCTGGTTGGGTGGCGATTGCTGTCTTCGATGAAACAAGCACGAGCGCTGTCCAAGTTTGCACGTCCTCAATCAACTCTCCCGGTGCTGGGGAACACGCTCGACTTGATGTTCACGCATCGTCATGACATTCACAACTGGATATTGGAGGAATGTCGACGCTGTGAAGGACGTCCATGGGTCCTTGACGCTCTTGGTCGTCCGACAAGCATCGTTCTCTCCAATGTTGAAGCGTTCGAAGATGTCTTGCATCGCCAGTTCGATAAGTTCGGGAAATGCAGTGCTTGGCTTGTGAGTGACGTGTTTGGAGATGGCATCTTCGCGGCTGATGGTGTATCGTGGATTCACCAGCGCAAGACTGCGAGTCATCTCTTCTCGCTACATATGATGCGGGAAAGCATGGAGCAAGTGGTCCGAGAACAAGCCGCAGCTCTGTGTGAAACACTGCTAGCACATTCAACTTCCAGTGAGGCTTTTCCGGTCAACCTCAAGTACACCATGGACTGGTACGCAACCAATGTCTTCACTCGCGTGGGTTTTGGTGTCGATTTGCACTCACTGACGAACCAAGAGCATGACAAGTTCTTTCGTGCTTTCACCCGGCTACCCATTGCTGTTCATCGTCGCATTCAACAACCTAGTTGGCTTTGGAGACTCAAGCGATCTCTCAACCTGGGCTACGAGAAGCAACTAAAACTCGACATGAAGAGGGTCGACGATGTCATCTACCAGGTCATTTCGCAGTCCATGGAGTCAA
>PCFV01000560.1:0-21651 GCA_002812785.1 Phytophthora litchii | reverse complement strand
CAGTCCCAGATTTGTAGTGTGATGTTGTCGATGAGTCTTAATGTACATTGTTTCGTACCGTACTCCATTGTTGAAATGTCTTAATGCACATTGTTTCGTACCAGTACTTTGAATGTCTTCGAGTTGTCGACTACAGTCGTGTCATAAAGCAAATTACACAATTTTGTTTCGGTCGTTTCTTCCCTCATAAATCAGATTTCAACTTGTAATGATGAAGGAACTAGAGGTTGCCACCGATAAGCTGCTGTCTCGTGTACTTCCCCCTTCTCACGCATTTGGTTATGCTGTTGACGTAACAGGATTACCAGCGACCTGCTAATGTGGCGGACTTCGTGGCGGAGGTGGGCGTGGATCCCGCGCTTGGTCTCTCCCGTGACGACGCAATGACGCGTCGCGCGCTGTACGGCGCCAACCGTGTGACGCCGCCCGTGAACTGCCCGAGTTGGGTCTGCTGTTTGTTACCATGTCTCATGCGTACGGCCTCCATGCAGGCTTATCAGGAGGCGCTTCCTCGCGAGGCGACGGTACGTCGTCGATTGGCAGTGATGCAGGGCAAACTGTCCACTCGACACATGCGGATGGACGCCATGAGTCTCGTGTACGGAGACGTGGTAGAGCTCAAGGCCGGAGACGTGGCAGGCGCAGATCTACGCGTCATCGAGTGCTCGAACAACTGCGTGGTGGACCAAACGACGCTGGTGGGCGATGACGGCAACGATGAGGAAGCAGGACAAGGAGGCAGCAGGAAACAGGTCACAAGCGACACTCCACCACCACATCTCCAGCAGGATCCACTGCGCTGTGGCAATATTGTCCCTATGACGGCGAATGTCCTGCAAGGCACAGCTGTGGCTGTGGTGGTGTCGACAGGTGACCACACTCTATGGGGACGAATGGTTACGCACCATGAATGGCCACCAGCTCCTGGAACTGTGTTGAGAAAGAAGGAGAAAGGAGACGATGAAGAGCAGACCAGCTTAATCGTGTAGAATTAAGAAAGAGCGAATCTTCTGATAGTGTCGGCTTGGTTAGATTTTTTCTTTTGCCAACGAGACTAGGCACTGGATCGAACAGCAGTACAACGCATGTTTGTCCTCGCTTGGCGCTCTATCGTCGTCTTCCACCGGCAGCTGGAGCAGCAGGAGCACCACCAGCTCCTCCAGCAGGGGGGGCACCTCCATCACCACCTAAGAGGCTCATGACGACAATTGGCAGAATGATGTACCACTAAGAGCAACAATAAGGTGACGTGAGCACAGAGACAACAGAAAGTATCACAGGCTTCACTAGACTCACGTATTTGCGGAGGAAGGATTGATTCTCTTCTTCGGGCTCGTCGTTTCCGTCCTCGCTTTTCACGGGTTTGACGCCCTGAGGAGCGCGGTCGCGCTTTACCACGATGTTCTTCGGAGGCCTGTATCAAGTTACGTATACAAATGGCACAAGATATCAGCATCATTCCAACGACAGCAACCACTGATCCAAGTGCGTCAACACTTACGAAGGACCTGTCTGAGCCTTCAAGACAGTGCCAAACGGACCAAAGCGCACATCCTTGAGACTATGGGTCTGGTACTCGGCACAAGCGTCCTGAGCCAGGTATGGCGTGAGGTATTCGATGGCAACAAGCTTGCCGCTGTCCGAGAGGTGGAAGGCGAAGTCCTCGCGCAGGTGCATGGCCGCCAGCATGCACATGGGTACTGACGTCATGATGTAGGGCGATTCTGGGTCAGTTGGGTCTGCCTTAGCGCGCACCGTGTAGTGGCGACCGTTACGCAACAGCGTCTCCAGTTTGTCCACCTCATCACTGCTCAGTGTCGGCAGAGCCGAGAACGAGACCTTGGGCTTGGGTGACGATGCGCTAGCCACAATTTCTACGCTACCACGCGGCGTAAAGGGTGCGTCCAGAGTCAGTCGATGCTCCAGTTCAAACTTGAGGTGCTGCTCTAGTTCTCCAAGCGCGGGGATGGCACGCTCGTCATCGAAATCGTCGCCAAATTCCTCTTTGAGTCTGGAGACAGAGGGATGGTTAGATTGAAGCCTACAGAGCAGATAAGAAGGCTGGAATTACGTGGTTCCTGAGACGTACTCGGCATTCTCTACCTCTCGAGGGTCAGCGGAGGCGATAGTTACCAGCGTGATCGCCATAGCGATGGACAGCACAAGCAGTCTCATCAGCATCATTTTCTCGTCCCCCTCAAGATGTGACTGTGTCATTACCGGTATACTGTAGTCATAACGGTTTTAGATACCGTACACCGTAGTTTTTGAAAATTCAATTTCATCGCGCACTTTCTCGCTGTGTCCTGTATGGCAACTCGGGAGGAAGTTGCGCGTGCCATTCGAGAGCGCAACGGCGACACCCAAGCCCGTGACACACCATCACTCACTGCAGAGGAGGCACACGCTATTGTACGCAAACTTAGCTTCAGTGGTGCTGCTATGGACGAGGTAGAGATAGAGGAGGAACAGCAGCAAACACTGGAGGAACAGAGGCAGGAGGAGCCCAAGCAGGACGCCCACAAGGTGCAGATCGTCATTCGCCTCCGACCACTGGAAAAGGCTTCGAGTGAGACGGAGCTCGACTGCTTCCGCGTGCTGTCGGACGTGTCACTACTGGCGCAACCGCCCAAGACGTCGCAGTCTTACAGGTCCACAGGCACTGCCACGAGTTTCCACTTTTCGCGTATTTTCTGTCAGGAAACGCAGCAGACTGAACTGTTTAAGGCCACGACAAGGCCCGTGCTTGATGCTGCTTTTGACGGCAAGAGCGGTCTCGTGTTCGCCTATGGAGTCACCAACTCCGGCAAGACGTACACGATCAGCGGTACACGTGAGGCACCTGGTGTGTTACCACAAGCACTGCAGTATGTGATGGACGAGTTGCCCAAGCGCAAAGAAGACGACAAGCAGCTGATGACCAGAGTGACGGCCACATACCTCGAGATCTACAATGAGAACGTGTACGACTTGTTGTCACCTTCACTTCGAAAGAGAAGATCATTGCGTGTACAAGACTGTGATGGAAAGATTCAGGTACGAGGAGCTGTGGAGAAACCCATAAAAACTTTGGAAGAGGGACTGGAGCTGCTGGAATTGGGTCGTCGACACAAGCAGATGGCTGAGACTAATTGCAATTCAGATTCAAGTCGAAGTCACTGCGTCTTCACACTCCATCTGTACCATCAAGTGTCGCGCTTTTCTTCAGAGTTACGTAGTAAAGTGTCGATTGTGGATTTAGCGGGGTCCGAGCGCGGCTCCAAGAGCGGTGCGACGGGGCTACGCATGCAAGAGGCCAGCAAGATCAACGGGTCCCTCATGAACCTTATGCGCTGTCTAGAGACTTTGCGGTGGAACCAACAACATCCGCCGAGCTTGCAGAAGATGGTCCCATTCCGTGAGTCTAAGCTCGCACGTCTTTTTCAGGAGAACTTAGTGGGCGGCGACCATGGTCCGCTTGTGATGATTGTGGCGGTGAATCCTTCCAGTCACGAGTTTGATGAAACATTGCGCACACTAAAATATAGTGCTGTTGCCCGTGAGTTAGTGCGGACGCGTACATCCATCCCTAGGAAGGCGGCACCAACGGCTATGTTCTATGACCTAGATGGTAGATTGAAGAAGAGGAGGCGGCAGTCAACGGAGACGCCTGTGTTTCAAGCGTCAAGACCGCCTGGACTACCAGGAACAAAAACGATTGTAACATCACCATCGTCTAGAGTAAAAATCAAGCATCGAATTAGTGATTCTACACGCCGGCGGAATAGATCGGTAGCATCTTCAGCAGTAAATCCGAGGACAGCAGAAATGGGGACTTCACCAATGGAATCGCAACGGGTGGTCACCGAGAGGAATCTGCATTGGGTACGTTGCTGCTTTAAGCGCTGTTACGATTGCTAATGCTGATGCTGATTTCTTTGTTGCCGAACCAACAAACAGGCCCAAATGGAGCTGGAGAATAAGGAGCTTCGACAGCAACTGGATCAAACCAAAGCTGAAAAAATTCAGATGGAATTTCGTCTTCGCGAAGAGATTGGCAACGAAATGCAAGAGCAATTACAACAGATTCGTGCACAGTATCAAAGCATGCAACGCCTGCAACGCGATGATCTTCCATCTGCACGAAAAAAACGCGAGCGTCAACACGCCGAAGAATGCGAAAAACTCCATTCCCAGGTACAGGAACTGCGTGAAAAGTTACGCGAGTGCGAAGATGAGATTCAGCGTATTCACAAGCGCCACCAAGCAAAACTCGATAAACTGCAGCCAAACGTTGTACCAGTACCTGTAGAAGATTGACGCTCGTGAATTGAGTTAAGATTATAAATCATATGCGCTGTTGGTAACAAGGGGTTATGTAGTTTCTTTAGTATTCCTATCTCTGTCAGCTCAACGCGCTTTCGTACGTTGGGACCATGTACTTGATGTTGATAAAAGCGTCTTCGCCTCCTGTTCGTTCCAGCAGCTCCAGCGTTTCAATGATCACTTCTCCAAGATCCTGTGAACGCTGTTGTCGGAAATCAATCTCGTCTCCGAGATTTCGTCGTTTACTCTTGAACAGGTTCAGCATCGGCAGCACTTGCCGATAGTATGGTACAAGCAACGGACCCACACCTGCCGTTTGTGTGAGCTGTTGTAGCAATAGCAATGCGTCTCGCAGTGCTCCGTCATCACGAGTCTCTAAATTTGTGCGAAGTGCTGGTATCACGCGGTGCAGGCAGTCTACAAGTTTGTTTGGGTGTCTTTGAGCAAAAGCAGCTAGCTGAAAGGCACCTTCACGTGCCAAAAAGCTGAATGGGTATGCTTTCTCACGCATGCCATCGACAAACAAGGGAAAGTATTTGTTGAAGTCCAGGTCTTCCATCGGTGCCGTCCAGCGCAAACCAGACTTCCCACCACCCTTGCCACCTTCGATCATGATCGGTAGCTCATTGCGAGCATACGCCTGAGGAAACACTGATGCAGGAGCGCCACGCTTCTTGAATGCTCCTGCTAGAGGCGGAAGCGAACTTTGTGCCAGCTGAGTGTTGTGCTTAGTAATTTGTATATGACGGTCAATGATCGAGCGTGTAGGCGACGGCAACTGAAGGTCCGATATGACTTGGTCCCTCTCTGTTTCGAATGAAGTGGGTCGTGTGAGTATTGGCGCCGATTTTGACGACAGCTTAGGTAGTCGTTGCGGCTTTTTAAAATGATGATGTTGCCCTCCCTGTGGTTTGCCGGATCGATACAGCACCCCAACCGCCACGGCTTTCTGATCGTCCTGTAGTCGATGCTTCATTTTGACCTCGAGAACACCAACTGATAGCAACAAAGTACAACATTAGTAAGGACTCTAAACACTACCTTTCAACAGCCAAATGTACCATTGCGTTGGTGCGGGTGCGTTGACGATGCAACGCTCTTCTGGCCCGAGGAAAGCGGCAAGAGTTCCTTTTTCATGACCACTGTCGTGAATTAAGCGTGCAAAATATATGCACATCACCTTGACGATCGCGAACCTTGCAAAGCTGTATGCAAGCTTAAGCCCTAATATTATCGAGCGCGCTATTCGATCACACAAATAGCCGACGTGCAACCGCCAGCCCACGCGAGACCCTATGCTGTCGTTGTTTTAGCAAAACTCACAAGAGGATCAAGCCCCAGTCTGCGCACGAATTGCCTCCAGCATGCGTGTCTTCATCACGGACTTAGGGTCATCACTATCGATCGAATTGGCACGAAATTGTCAGGATGCTGGACTTGAAGTCGTGGGGACGACCGCCCGTGGCGGAAGAGCTGAAATGACAGCGCTCAAACGGCGATTGCAAAGCCATCCCGGTAGTGATGTAGCTGGGGCCATCAAGGAGCCTGTCGCCATGCAAACCGATGTGGTAGCATGGCGTCGACTCGTGCAACAAGCGGACGTAGTTGTAGTCACCTCTTTGACTGCCGATCAGAAACTAGCCATGGAGATACTCAAGGTCTTCGAGAAGAGTGGGGCAGTGAAGGGTGATGAAGTAAGCGAAGATGACGCTAGAGAGAACGTCAAACGCTTCATCGCAGTGTCCTCCGTACTTGCTTGGAGCAAGAACGCACCGTTCGCAGCTTCGGGTGCCGGTTCTGGTCATGCTGAGGACGACTTCAAGTCACGACGCCCAGCACGAAAATACGCCGAACTCAAGACAACCGAGACGCAGATCTTGAGTGCACATCGAGCTGGAGAGTTCGAAACCTGTATCGTCGGAGCTGGACTAATATACGGTGGTGCTCAATCGCAATTACAGTTGATATTTCGTGAGGCGTGGTTGCATCCAGACCGACCTTTGCTCGTGCCAAGTCTCGCCACACAAGCTCAATCTACCAGTCAAGGTCGCAACCTGCTGCCCATGATCAGTCTCTACGACCTGGCGTTGCTAGTTTTCCGTGTAGCAGCATCACCATCACCACCTCCGAAAAAATATCTTCTCGCAGTGGATAAGGCGAGTGGTAGCACTACCCTGCGAGACGTGTGTCGCGGAGTCAGCACACTGCTCGCCTCAGGGCGTTTACGTGACTGCGAAGATTCCGCTAGTACTGCCGACGCTGAAGCTGATGCACTACTCTTGGACGAAGAGGAGGAACTGGTGACACCACTCCAGTTGCACTTGCGCTTTGACACGTCCGCTGGAGCGATGCATACGTTGGTAGCTCCTGAAGAATGGCGTCACTATTCACGCGGTCTGCTAGGAAACCTGGCGTTTTTTGCAGATGACTTCATTCAAGCCATGGACCTGCGTCCATTGCGTGCTGTCATTCTAGGTGCGCCTCGTGCAGGCAAGACTATGCTAAGTCAGAAGCTTGCGAAAGATTACTATCTTCCACGTTTGTCCCCAACCACATTGTTGCAGGAGCTCTTCGCGCTCGAGTGTGACACCAGGACCCCGCCCACAGACCAACAGCTTGACCAAGCGCGTGATGGACAGCAAGACATTGATTCTGAACAAGCTACTTCAAACAAGCGTGCCAACGAGACTCTGGATGCTACAGAGACCCAGAAGCTGCGTGAAGAGCTACAGCAATGGGCTCCAATTGCAGGTGGCTCGAGTGAACATGCCACCCAGCTCCCTCAGAATGCATTGGTAGCGTTGCTACGCTGGAAGCTGCGCAGCGCTGCATGCCGCAACCAAGGCTTCGTACTGGATGGGTTCCCAATTTCAGCAGCTCAAGCCGAACAAATCTTCGTACAAGAACCCAACATTGACGACAACATTGAGGAAGGAGAACCAATTGAGGATGGAGAAAGCGGAATCAGCAATCCAGTTGATGGAGCAGACGGTGGAGAGACAACAAATGAAGAAGAGGCTGCTGATAGCGGAGCTGTCACCCCCTCGGTGGACGTCGAAGCGTTGCTGGCACGTCTGAAGCCTCGACGGCACGTCGAAGTACCAAACCGAGTGATTGTGTTACAGGCTCCTCGAGCAATGTTGGAGATACGTGCGCAAGCACTTTCGGAGGCTGAGGCCGAGCGCACTGAGAACACTCAGGAGGCATTCGCCCAGCGTTTGGACGAGTTCGAAGCCAACATTGAAGCTCTAGAAGCGTATTTCGAGAAACCAAAGGCTCACTCGGGCGCGACAGTAGTAAATGGCGTGGAAGTGCTAGAGCTGACTTTGCGGGACGAGCACGGCTACCGCGATGAGTCCTCATTTGCTACTCCCATCCAACGTTACATGGAACAAGGAGGCCGGGCACCACACAACTTTCACCCCACCCACGCTGAGATGTGTGAGCTGCGTCGTGCTGCGGAGAATCAGGCTCGTGAAGCTGAAATTCGTGCTGCACAGCGCACCCGCGAACAGGATGCCCAGGATGAGGCAGCCCAACAAGCCAAACTCGCTCGGGAACGTGCACGACTTGAACTGCTGCAGCGCGAAGAGGCTGAGCTGCTTGAAACGCGCGCTAAACCACTGAGGACGTACCTCATGGACACGGTGTTGCCAGCCCTGACGGAAGGGATGCTGGAGGTTGTCAAAGTGCAACCCACTGATCCAATTGATTATCTGGCAGAGTTCCTCTTTCGCAAAGGCCAGGAATTAGATGATGATATTAAAGAAGCATAGGAATGAATCCACTGCTTGAATAAGTGCACGCACGCTTTTCATATACACCACCTTACTAGCGTGGTCGTGAGTTTCTGCCTCCACTGCGGCCATTGTATCTCCCATGGGAGTTGTTGTATGCGCCATCTCGTCCAACGTCTCGAGATCCCCGTCGCTCCTTAAATCGATCTCCTCCACGCCCGTCACGCACAGGTGAACAAGTCGCGTGCCGCGATCGTGGTCTTGATCCTTGCAGATCCGAATCACGATTGGGCTGCATATTAGAGCGTTGTGGCGCCCTTGAGCGATCTCGTACGTTACCTGAGAAGCTCTCCCGTCTTCGGTGTGTTTGTGAATTATGTAATTTTTGTTGCCACCGTCCAGGAGGAGAGCTATCTCGTTGCATTTCCCGCCGGTTATCGCCCTCATTTGAAAACTCCACTGGACTTGTAGGTGCAACCTCTGAGTTGCTCTTGATTTCTCCATCGTCTTGCCTGCTTATGCCGCCTCCATTTTTTCCTACGTGCGCGCTTCTGTCTTGATCATGAGATGGAGATCGATGCGGGGAACAAAGCAATGTACGAGCTCTCTTCGGTGCTGGAGTATCTGCATCGCTGTGAGCGGCACTGCTAGCGTTGGCCTTGCCATCATCGCTCCTTAAGTGGCTGTCAGACACATATTGTGGAGTCCTATCTCTTTTAGCGGCTCCTGGACCAGCTCGGCTTTCCTGACGAAAAATTCCATAATGTTGACTATGAAATGACCTAGACCTTGAGCGAGATCGAGATCTACGTTCCAACAACGCACGCGATCGCTTGTTTCCACTCAAGGATGGTCCGTATCGATCCTCTCCCCTAGACCACGGTGCTGGAGGTGGCGGAGCGCCACGGTCGTATTTTGAGTACCGAGAATCACTATTTGAAGCTGGTAGCCGTTCTCGTCGCCACGATGGGGTACTATGTGCGCTGTCGTTCTGGGATAAAAGAGGGGATGGCTCAGGCATATTCCGGTCACTAGAATACGATCGCAGTGGAGATCGTTGGGGGCTGGGTCTGGTCGCTGCAAAAGAGCTTATAATTTTCGCACCAGCTTTTAACTCCAACCGAAGGACCAGCGGTTGTCCGTCGTCGTCACGAAAGATATGTGAAGCTCGCTCAGCGTCCTCACGGTTGTAGTAGTGAAGGTACACAGTTCCCGACTGGTTCCTCATTAGTTTCTGCCAGTTTTCGCGGGGGATATCGCAGCGTGGGATGGACTTTTTAAATGTGTATCGTTTGCTCAATGAAGCTGCAAACTCCTCACGATCACGATCCTGATTGAAGCGGATCCCCGTGGACTTACGCTCAAAACGCGCGTTACGAACAACTAGAGTAATCCTGCCGCGCAATTTCTGCGGCACAAATGCTGTGCCATACATTTTTTTTTGATAAAACCCTCGGTCCTCAGGCCGATTGAACCGTAATTCTTCATAGCAGCGTATCTTCCGACTATCAAGATCGTTATCACCACATTCACCAATGGATAACATTGATTTTCCTCTCGCCATTGGAGTAGATAGCGATACACCAAAAAACGAAGCTGCGTATGATTCCTGGTTCGAGGCCATTTCGTGTTTCGTAGCGCAGCTTAAACGAGGAATAAGATCAGGCAGGGTATTCCCGTCAACATCATACACTTCATATCCCATCATTCTTGTTGCTGATCCCTTTCGGGTGCTTCTACTATCAGGGACCTGAGCTGCCAGTTCGACCGCTGCCATATAAATGGAATTGCGCTTCCTGGACAGGCGCATTAGAGCTCGATCTTGAGACGAAAATGATGCATTTTTCACTGGTACCGGATTTTTTGTTCGCCTCCGCTGTTCTTGCTTTAGCAATTTCGGACTCGATTCAGGAGAGAGTGAAGGCTGCATTATAACAGGCACAGGTGAATCCAATGAGCGCTTACCTATGTTTGCATGAGGCTCGATGGTGTTTGCTCGTTCCTTTTGATCAGTTATCTTTGGTCCAGTAACGCCAGTCTTCACAAACGTCCTCTTAGGGATTACAAATGATTCCTCACGTGGAGAGGGCGAGGTTAGTTTTCTCTCTTTTGGTGCCTTTCGGGGGATTGGCATCATGTCGACGAGGAAGTCCTTTTTCTCCTCGTTGGAGTACTTTTCATCGCCATCTTCGGTTTTGATTGATTCGGCGACTCCAAGAACCTCCACTTGTCCCTCCTTTTCCATAGCACTTTCAGCAACAAACAACTCCATTTTCTCCTGTTCTTTAGATTCATGATTCGACGATGATTCAACCAACTTGCCACTCGCGGACATATTATCTTTCATATCGGCGTCTTCAGGTTTCTTCTGGATTGTACACTCACTTTTGATACTCTCACAGGGATTGGTTTCCACTTTCACTGCGAGTTCTTCTACCTCTGCCTCGGAAAATTCCACTTTGACATCTTCAGAATACTCTCCATCAGTACCTTCCCGCTTAACAGGATCATCCGATGACTTTCTTGTGATTGACGATGAACCTCTTTCTTTGTCTTCCGGTTTGACTGCGTCGGGGGAGGTCATAGGTTCTTCCATTTTACCTTCTTTACCATCGTCATGTTTCACTACGTCAACAGGTTCAGCGATGGAAGATAAATCACTTTCTTTGTCTTCTGGTTTGACTGGGTCAGAGGAGGTCATGGGTTTTTCCGCTTTGCCTTTTTTGTCATTGTCGTGCTTCACTACCATAACAGGTTCAGCCTTTACAATTGCATAGGATTCCTCGTCACCATCACATAGAGCTTTGTCAACACCGAGAGTAGGAGAGCCTGCCAGTTCAATTTTGTTGTCAGCTTTTTTCAAAGCTGCAGTTTTGCGCAATTTGCGCTTTGCAGATTTGTCTGCAATGCCCTTACTAGCTTCCGGCCGCAATAATGATCGTCTCCGAGATCCTCCCTCATCCTCGACACCAGCATCTGTATCTTTTTGATCATCGCGCGCCGCTCGGATCGCACGGATACGATTCCTCTCCTTTTCTTTAAACGCCTCTGATGATACCTGTCTCTTGAGTTTAAAAGCAGCCATCTTGTCCAACTCTCCAGTACTAACCCGATTGGCATGCAGCTTGTGCATTCGATGCTCTCGGGAGGCCGCCGCTTTGGCTTTTATTGCTCCACCTACAGGCGAACCTGCCTTCTTTAGATCCCCAGTAAACTCTTCATCTAGCAAACGCTTGCGCTGTGTCTTTGTGGGTTTCTTCAGCCGCTTATGTATCCTCTCCTTCGCAATGTCGGTTTCTTCTAATGATTCGTCTTCGCTGTCATTGCCCTCGTTCCGACGCAGACGCTTCTTCTTGACGCGTCTCCTGGTCTCCTTCTCTTCCTTCTCTGGTCGCTTCTTCTTTACCTTCACGGGCTTTATCTGCGTTGGTTGTGACGAGTCCGATGAGTCGTCGTCATCCAGAGCCCCCTGCAGACGCTTGAGCCACGGCAGACTCTTCTTCACGAGCGACTTGGCCTCAGGCTTGGTCATACCGTATTTAGTAGACTAGGAGACTAATTGAGACCATGCATATTTTAATTTTTAGAGTTTTCTTTTTTATGAAATTTAGCTTTTGACAAGTTGAAGTGTTTGATGTTTAACCAGTTGGGCTCCTAGCTTGGGGTAATACCTTAATGCGAATCCCTGGCTCCGTAAATTGACTCGAGTATCAGATTAACGATGATCATCACGCCGCCCGCGACTTCGTCGAGACTGCAAATGAGTTTAGGACAGTTAGAATGGCAACCAGAGAGGACGAAATGAATACAGTACGCACCAAAGCCTGCATTAGTTCCTGCTCGCGTTGTTGCAGCTGCTCCACCTGTTGTCGTAATTGCCGTGTCTCGTTACTTGGACTGTTCTTGTTTGCCATAATGGTATGCTGCTGTTGATTCTGACTTTGGCTCTGTTGGAGAATCCTGTTCTCGTTTTCTACCAGCTTTAGTCGCTGTTCAGCTGCCAGTGTCCGTTGTATCAACTTCTCGTAATCGTCCTGAAGTACCTGAAGCTGGCTTCGTTGAGTTGATGGAACACATGAAGGTGACTGTGATGGAAGCGGGGCCTTCGGTGGATTACGGATTCGTGGGGAAATGTTAACTGATGGGAGCAAGCGCGGGTCGGATGAGGTGGACATTAGACTGGTCTGGAGCTGAAGCAAGTTTGTTGGTTGGACTTGACCCGCAAGTTGGACCCGAAGACGGAGCGCATCATTTTCAGCACGAAGCGTGTGATTTTCATGCCTCAAGTTGCTGAGTTCAAATTCAATGGGGTCCACTTGCACCGCCGGCTTATTGCGAATGTTCTTGGCTCTGGTAGCGTAATTAAGTGTGCTCAGTGTTTCCTCCAAGGCTACAATTGACGGAGACACGCACGCAATCATAAGTGTCAAACTCTGTCCTCCGAGCGAATCCATCAGCAGTTTGGTTAGCTTGCTGTCGCGGTATGGGATGAAATGACCAGTGTTCGCTGTGCTGTTCCCTCCTGACGATGCTGCCAACGCCGAGATAACTTTGCCCAGGGTGAGCAGACTGCGATTGATGTTGCTCGTTTCTTCCGCATTGTTAGATTTGGTTTCCTTCAGCCTTTCACTGCCAGCTAGATCCACAAAGCTCATTTTTCCGTATCGAGTGACACTATGACTGTGACCACTTTCTGTATCTCGCGTCTCGGTCCGATCCACATGAATAGTTAGCAACGAGTGACTTCGACTCGAGTCAGTATTCATACCATGTGATGCCACGCGACGATTCCGATGACCTTCATCTACAACAGCTAACACGTCGGATAGCGAGTCGCAACGTACGACAAGTAGGTCTTGAACGTAAAAGCCGGCATGCGCATTCCACCGCACGTTCAAAAAACCCGATCCCGGGTTAAGTAGGTCAAACACCTGCTCGTTGTAAATCTCGCAATATGATGCTCGAACAACGGTTTTGATATCGCTAGATGCTTGCTCTAGGAGCGCAAAAAGGTGATTGAGCGCTCGTGGGATCAATCCAGCGGAAAGATCCAACGCATTTTTCGAGCTCCCCATCCAGTCTGCTCGCGGTTCAGTACCTGTCAATAACTCATCGAGACCCGACATGCTATACGTTTTCCCTGATCCAGTTTGACCGTAAGCAAAAACAGTGGCAAGATACCCTTCTACCACGGATTCGAGAAGCGGAATCACTCCGCAGGTCTGGAAGAAGTGCCTCTGTGAAAGCCCCTCCGACGCACACAGATTAAATTGAAAGCTGCGTACAAGCTCGCGCGCTGACCCCGAGTTGTTGCAGTTGCCATTTGCAGATGATACCACCTGAAGTGTAGTGGAGTCCTTGGGCAGGAAACGAAATAGGGACGGGTCACCCCGCGCTCGCTCCTTCGCGTTCATAGGTCTGCACCGCACCACAACACGTACGGTATCTGCAGGTCTTCGATGCTCGTTGCTAATGCCATCGTGACTTGTCTGTCGAACCACCGACAGATCTGCACTGTTATCTACAAGTCGAAGTCGGCGTGGACTCCTGTCAGTAGCAGGCGATGGATCGTCAGATATTTGCGAGCGCTGCACCGGTGGAACTACCGGAACCAACCGCCGCGGCGCCGACGCACCAGGCGATTGAAGGCGTCGGACTCGTCGAGTTCCTGATGATGGCGCAGCCGCGTTCATACACAAATAGTCAACTTGTACACCTCAAAACAGATGGCACACAATGGAGAACTGAAAACCACAAAATTGTTTACTTTTGTGACACCCCTGACACGCGGCATACTTCCGGATCCTCATACGTTTCGTCATGGCGTTCCGTTCCTTGCTCTCGATGTTGTGCCTAGCGCTGGTGCTAGCTATCGCTCAGGCCACGCGCACTGCTGTGGTGCTAGAATCTCCAGAGCTGCAGAAGACACACTCCAAGTTCTTCAAGCTGCTCGAAGGTATGTCCTGTTAGTTTGACCCGTCCGACTTTGCGTCTGATTGTCTTTTGTTTCTGTCCCTGCAGCCCGTGGCCACGAGCTGAGTTTCTTTGCCGGGGAGGAGCAGCCGCTGGAGCTGGAACGTTTCGGAGAGCGCACGTACGAGAACTTGGTGTTGTTCACACCGCAAAAGGCGCTAGGCTCCCTGCGCAAGTCGGACCTGCTGCACTTTGTGGAGGAGGGCGGCAACGTGCTGCTATCGGCCAGCAAGAAGCTTACCAAGGTGCAGCGCGAGTTCGCCCTCGAGTGTGGCGTCGAGTTCGAGAAGAAGGGAAATGTGGTGCTGGACCACGTCAACCCCATTGCGGACGACGACGATATCTACAACTCGGTGATCGCCGCCAAGGATTTTGTGGCTTCGGAGCGTGTGGTGGGGTCGTTGGCCTCTAAGCCCAAGCCCGTCGCCTTCTCCGGCGTGGGTATGTCACTTGAGCCTAACAACATTCTGGCCTTCCACGCTCTCATGGCGCCTGCAACCGCGTACTCGGCCAACCCGGTCAAACCCATCACGGACAAGGTGGTGTCCAGCGACCTGCTCTTCGGCAACCAGATCGGCCTCGTGACTGCCGTTCAGGGCCGCAACAACGCCCGCCTTATTTTTGCTGGCTCGCTTGACCTCTTCAGCGACAAGTACCTCGACAACAAGGCTCTCGCCAACTCCGAGTTTGCTGATGCCGTGACCAAGTGGGGCTTCCAGGAGAGCGGAGTGCTGCGCATGACCAATGTAAAGCACCACCGTGAGGACGGCTCGAAGCCGGCCAAGATGCTGAGCGACGCGAATCGTGGCGACCAGCCGATCACGCTGTACCCGGATGCCGAGGTGGCGCGTGACTCGCTCGTATACCGTGTGAAGGACAACCTTACGTACTCTTTGGATCTGCACGAGCTTAAGGACGGAAAGTGGGTGCCGTATAAGGCCGACGACGTGCAGCTAGAATTCGTCATGCTGGACCCGCACGTGCGCACCACACTATCCCACGACAACAAGGGACACTTTTCCGTGACGTTCCAGGCCCCTGACGTCTATGGCATCTTCCTCTTCCGTGTGATGTATCGCCGTCTGGGACTATCTACGATCTACACGACTACCCAGGTCTCACTGCGCCCGTTCAAGCACGACGAGTATGAACGCTTCATTCCCGCAGCTTATCCGTACTACGCTTCTGCCTTCTCGATGATGGCCGGTGTGTTCCTGTTCAGCGTCTACTTCCTGTTCTACGATGGTAAGCAGTAGGACTGCGGATAAAGCGAAGACTTCTAACTTTCAAACATGTTTGACAAAGGTTGTCTTGTCCCCTCATTCATTTTACACTGTCTGATACTACGCGACAACCACATCTTTTGTAAGGATAACTGAACGAGGAAGAGCCGGAACCTGCTAAGTACTTGCAATCAAAGACTAAACGCGTAGACTTATAGCCTGGTCTACCTGTACAAACTCACGGTCCTAGGCTAGTTGCTCCTTCAGCGGTGCCGGCACTACCAGCTCGGGGCTGGTGTGCGGTACGTGGAAGCGTTGCCTTCGCGCTTCTTGAGCTGGTGAGTTAGACTCGGCTGTCTTTCGGAGCTTCTCAGGGCTCTTTCCGCGGGATACAACACTGTGCGCGTCGGAGTCCGACTCCATGCCATCAGAGTCCGTATTAATGGTGGTCACCAGTGGCCGGGGACCACGGCCACGATATTGACGTGGACGCTTGGAGCCCAGAACACTCCCCCTTTTGGTCGAACTCACGTTCATGTACACAAGCTGCAAGCGACGAAGAGCCTCTTCAGCCTTGTCTTGCTCCTCCAAGTTCACCTTGACATTATGTACGTACGTCGAGCTCCCCAATTTTTTCGGGATCGGAATCTCTGCAATGGTTTCACTCGCGAGTTTTTTCGATATACGCATAGGATTGCAGCACAGCCGTGAAGACAGAAAAGCTCTGAGTGTTGTGCCCTCAGCAACATCGAGCACACCCTTGAAGAAGGAGTCAATAAGTGCCGCTGCATACACTTCTTCGTCGTGCGACCACGGACCGCTGCGCCGGAAGGTGCGCACGGGGCTTGCAGCTGGCGTACTTGCCACACTTGCTGTTCCCGTGCTAGACACACTGGCAGTGCTAAACTTGCGCTCCCGTTTAGAAGGTGTGGTTATCGGAGGAGGGGCGTTCTTATGTGCTTCCTCATGAGCTAGACGCAACTCAGTGATGCGGCTTTCCACTTCAAAAAGCTCCTCCGAGAAGTCATCGTCCGAACTATCGGATGATCCATCTCCTTCTTCCTTCTTGCGCGTGTATGTGATGGAGCCGACGTTGTCCGGAAATATGCTCTCGCTCATGCGCTGGGGTGCGAGTTTCATGGACAGTTGCTTCAACGTGCATCCTAGTTGTTGGCACAGATAGTTTACGAGCTTGGTACCTTCAGGCAGGCCCAGAGATCCAGCCATAAAGTACTCGAACATCGTGGTGACAAATTCCTCTTCTTCAGGTGATTCGAATCCTGTACGGATGATCGTGGGCTTGCCTCGCTTTGGCTTGATGGCATTGCGTCCTGCTTTCCTTTTGCGATCATGAGCAGATGCCTTCCGGCGGAGACCATAATCGTCTTCATCATCTTCATCTAACTGGAACAGCCTACGTTGAGGATGGTTATCATCGTCGTCTTCGTCATGGTAGCGGCTGTTTAGAAGCCCGGAGCTGAAGCTGGCTTCTCGTAGCTCTTCTAACTCGCGTTCCACTTCCTGTCGCTGCTCCTCACTAGGGGGAGGGTCAGCGGCTACAAATACTGAGGCTCCAACCTTCCTTGGTATTTTCCGGCCAGCCAACGATTCTGTTCCTAGTTTCATTGAGACGCGGCGGCGGTTGCAGCACAGCTTCTCCGCCAGAAACTTGCGGAGCGTCATACCCTCAGGCAAGCCCAGTAGCCCTTCGAGGAAGAACGACACGAGCGCTGCAGCGTACTCTTCTTCAGCACGAGACCACACGCCACTGCGTAGATACTGCTGACCTGTGGGAGATGATGGTACCTTTGGGCGACGATGCTTGATGATGGCGTCAGCTTGAACGAGCAGATCCAGCTTGGACACATTGTCGTCCTCCCAGGCAGAGGAAGTAGGCTGTTGTTCATGGGCTTTTCTGTTTCTGCTTCCCTTTCCACCCTTGTGACTTACCACGCCAGTGTCTAAACGGGAGTCGCTCTCTTCTTGTTTACACTCCTCCTGGTTAGTGTAGTAAGGTGCCGGCTTGGCGTCATCTCTACCGCGGACATCCACCTGAGAGGCCACAGGGGAAGGCTGCTGAAAGTCCTGGAGGATCGCCACAGCGCACTGGAGCTCATCGGCGCTCCATTTGCGATTGGGTTCGCGCTCGTCGCGCGAAGTGGCTTGTCGTGCGTGCTGCTCTTCCTCGAAGGCGGGGCTGAGGATCATGGAGAGGTCCATGGCGTCCTGTTTGGCGTTTTTGCGTCGCGTAGACTCCTTCTCTTTCTCGCTTGTGCTTCTTTAGGCTCTGCTGGTGCTTGTTCTAGGGGAGAACTGGAACTGGCCAGAGCAAAAACGCGGAACAACCCAGCAACCTCAGGAGCCATACAGCAGGTATAGCTGTTCGTTCGTGTGTCCCGTCACGCTTTATATAGAAATTTGTATGATGTTGCACTCAGGTGCAACGTCATACGCGTTCCGACACAACCAACAAGAGACGACATGACACCTCCATCGGAGTATCAATGAAGCGATAGACAGCAGCAGAATATGTCTTGGAGGTGACTTGGTCGAATGCATGTCGGCACAGCCCCAGCAGACTAGAGTCGGGAAAAGAGAGATCAAGGCAACATTGCGGGTAGGGTTCAGAGACAGCAACGCGCTGCAGACCAAGTATTCAGCGCAAAGCCTGCAATTCGTCGGCTCATGAGCACTAGGGTGCACGATTCATGCGCGTGTCCGCGATCGAAAGGTGTGTATTGTCATCTACATATACACTTTGGAGCTGTCTGCAACTTGAGCCATTATACTGTCGGTGCTTCAGTGTGATTTGCGGTTATTAGCTCTATCACTTCAAGTGGTGACCTACTTGTGCAACTAACCTAGAGAATTGCTTGCTGGAGCGCTATGAATGATCTATAATATTCAAGGCCGACAATGCAAAGGTTTTGAAACCCATTCTTCGCACGATACGGTAGTCTATAATAGATGCCCGGAGACAACAGATACACTCCATTCCTTTCTGGTGTCGTCTGGCCTACCTTGGCCACGTATTGACTGATCCTCTGCCTGGTGTCGTTGTCGTCCTGGTTTTGTGGCAGGAGTTGAACGAGCAGTCGAAACTGATGTGCGGCTCGCATCAGCCCAAAGGAATTTTGGATGAAGTAATAACAGTTATATTGGTTTAGTGCACATATTCATCTGTGCTTAGTTTGCTTGTGTCAGTTCCTTACGTTTGCGACCAGGCCTAACTTCGATACTGTCGAAGAGCTCGTGATGATGGTAGGAATCCACGTGCATACGGCGATCCCGTTAAGACACAGGGGTAGGGAGCAGATCCTAAAAGATGACAATCGCAGTGCACTCAGCTCGTGCACGGCTGGTTCGATGTTTGACAGAAGCATGAACTGGATTTACGGATCGGCTTGCCGTGGCATACGCATTTGTCCGTGTAAAATTATCGCAGAAGCAATAGCAACAATCCCCGGTATATAAGGCGCTGGTGTAAACACAAGTCTTCAGCCGTGGGTTCGAATCCCACTCGCGTCAAACTTTTCTCTCTTGTCTCGTTCGTCGTCCATGGGTGTTCGTTTTTGCTGATGAGAATTCGGTAAGATGGTTATGCTGAGAGATGTTCAGGTTGAACATAAAAAACAGTGATATCCCAAATAACGATACCCTCTACTCAACGAGGTCGGTCGCTCCTTATACCCAACTGCAAACAAGGCCAAACCTAAGGAACTCGTGGCGCATTAATGCCTTTAACTTAAAGGTAAAATGACTCGAAATGGATAAAACATAAAACGAATAGTCAAAACATGTTTTATCAGGCAAAAATGACCCAATAGTCCATTGCTTTCTGTATCGGTCATTATTGTTAATTTTGAGACTTTTCATGCGATTTAATGAGGTGCTGCACATGCTTAGCCCAATATTGGAAAACATAGTGGATCTAGGAACGCGGGATCGTCAGTAAAACACTACAATATCAAAGATACCGCAACCATCAGTACAACATTCCAACATCGAACACAGCTACTACTCGTGGATGCAGCTATAATCCATCATTGGCTGGGCAAGTTGAATTCCCCCACCCTTTCTTTTATGCTGTCTGAGGTGTCTAATCCGGCCTTTCCATTGGCTGTCGAGCACAGCAAAGACAGCCTTGACTGGTTCTTTTCCTGCTAATGAGGCCCCGATTGGCTGATAATACATTGATGTGGTAAACACAATCGTACTTACAAGATTGGTGTGGTCAACATAAATGTGCTTAAATGTGTAAACACATTTGCGCAATTGACACTGTGACGGGGTCACACGAGCACCTTGCTTAGAGGAAGCGTGCTATCAGGAGTATACAAACTCCAAGTGAATAGCAGTTCACGAGTCCCCGGTCTTAGGGGACTAATTAGCTGTACTTAGCTAGAATAGGGTAGATCTAAGACTGAATGTATTTATAGTTAATTACCTTAATTTGGCCTGTAATACAAATTTGTAATTAACTATAGTTTGATCTATATAAACTTGGCCAAACCTCATTGGTTGGCTCTCAGCCGTCCTGGCTGGTGTCAGTGGTGTGATGTACACCACCGATCCGAAGTATCCCTTAAGTGGATACGTGAAGTTGTTCACTTCATGCGGGTGTACCCAATCATTGGGTCACCCTAATGTAATCCCGTTACAGACACCGAGCACTTTATGCACAAACCCTCGGTCGGTTCACCAACTACTTGCGTACCGTACGGTTCGTCATCCGAGGCACTCTGTGTCTTGATCAGTGGCATCATTACTTCATCGGTATGTCTCACCATCCCGTGGAACAGGTCCAGCCAAACACTGCTGGAATCATGAGGTCTGTTCCGAGGACGACAACAACTCCCAGTCACGAATGACAGGAGTTCAAGATTAGGTGCAAGCAACCCTATCATAACACCCACGAGGTGTGGATTCAACGGACGGTTCGGTTCGTCTCCACCGTAACAGGATTCAGCGTGATCAGCCGACCTGGACCCGGCTCACGAATGTGGCACCAAGGGTTGCCAATTGCTCCAAGTACGGCTCTGTCGAGCTATAGGTACCCAAGGGCAAACTTCTTCTTGAGCCTGGGTACGACGCCTACGGTCCAACAAGTACAGGGAACGGCAGAGTCTTGCATAAGCGGGATGCCTCGACGAGGTCGCTGATTGAGCAAGTGCAAGGGCTCTACAAGAGGCCCAGCTTGTCTGCACCGAGGGTTCAACCCGAAATCCGGATACATCAGCCCGGTACCAAGCCGGAGTGACGGGCCACCCCACAACCAACGTCATTTTGGACATGAAGGACGGCGGCGAGGCCGGCAGTACACCGACCGAGACTTCGGACCGAATGTAGCTGACACAGGATTGGGGTGACCTATCTCTTGAACAGGGTGGCGTAGTATCGTCGGACGCCGCCGCAGGTAATGACTTGCACACCGAATATCCCAATTGTGTGGCCACTGAGGGTTCTGACGCGCCGGGTCAGGATGACCGCGAGCCGTGCAGACGTACCGATGAAACCCCGGGTCCTACTGAGGGTTCAGAAGGTCTATTGGATGCCGTGTCGACGACGCACAAAATTGCAGCTGAACTTGTTTGGGGACGCAACGCTGAAGAAGCCGATGCGTTCGAGCATTTGACAAATGGCATCGAGCTCACCGACTACGTACCGGACCGGACCGAGATCACAGTAATAAAGGCCCTATATATGATCTGGGCTATAAATGTGTCGCTAGGGTCCCCGTTTGCCTATTTATACCCTGTGTCGCGGGTCCCCCATGCCTCTTTTCCCCTCTGTCGACGGGTCCCCGAATGCCGAAAATAATCAGAAAGGCCGAAAATAATCCCATTTCACCTAATTCAAAGCCTCAACTGCCTAGCTAAACGATAGTTGGACAGACATATGGTGGTCGAGGAGCGCCTACCATCTGTCGACGCCCGCCAGACCGCACAGCGTCTGTCGTCGTAACAGTGTTCAAGCAGACTACCGCCGACTGTGGCACGCATTCGCCGACGTGTTGGCCTTTATCGGCGCGCCAGAGCACTCACTAGAGCATGCCAAGGTCATGCGTGACAAGAAGAGAAGAAGACGACAGGAGTGTCAAGAAAAGTTGAAGAATGATAATCAGCAGCTCCATTAACTTGCGGATGATCTCAAGCGTCGACTTGCAGAAAGTGAGGCTGACTTGCTCCGTACAAGGAGATCTCAAAGAACGCGAAAGCCAAGTGCAGAGAATGAGAGATGAATACACTAAGCTCTTCAACACCGTACAGAAGCAAAAACAACCGACGCACTACTCCACATCCAAACTGACACGAAGTGCGAGCGCAAAACACCTGTCAACATCACAGCAACAACACTCCCTACGACTGTCACAAAGTTACCTGGAACTGGCACCATCGAGGCGACTGACAATT
>PCFV01000559.1:0-14440 GCA_002812785.1 Phytophthora litchii | reverse complement strand
TATCCAGGCAACATACGCACAACAACAACAACACTCTTTACCTTTTCCGTCACGAGGTTTTGAGCGAAATCCATTTGCTTCTCCAGCTCCTTGTTGAACTTCTGTTGCTGTGCAGCAAGCTGCTGTTTCATGTGCTCTTCAGCTTCTGTCATCAACTGTTTCGTCTTGACGGCATCTTTCTTGCGAGCCATCTTGAGCAACTCGATGGTCTTCGTCTTGTCCTAGAGAAAACATAAACAACGGAATTGAGTACGATCTTATCATTTCCAGATGTACTAGTGCGTACTCACATTCAATTCGATCGTGATGGTAGCTAGTTTCTCCTTGATGCCGACATAGTACTGATGAGAACTGTTGTTGTCATCACGTCTACTGAAGGCTGAGCGACAGGAATGCAGGGACGATCGTACTTCTTCACCAAACTCACTGCCATTTGACCGTCTTGAATCGTTGTCCCATGCCGAGTCCTTTGTTGTTCTTTTCGTTTGTCTTGCTCGATATGAAGGTGCACTTGATGCACGACTCGTAATTGATGGCAACTGCACTGCACATTCGCTTTCGAGTGCGTCCAAATAGTCGTAAATACTGCTACTAGTGCTACGATGACTAGCACTACTGCCTGCTCTGGAACGAGTTGCACGCGACTCAAGCTCTTCTTCCTGATGATCCTCCTCCTCTTCTTGTTGCGGTGATGGTGCTGAATCCTCTAGTTCCAGCTTATCCACTTTCCTGACAACTGCAACAGGCAGCTATTGCAACAAAAATACAAAGCTCGAATAACATTCTCCTAGCACCATAAGCTAAATCAACACGTACTCGTGTGCCGTCTTCATCATTATTGGACCCTCGTGACCTCACTGGAAACCAGTATCAACATTATCAGCAACACTCAAGATCACCATTTTATTGAGCTTCAAAGCCTTTCCTACCATGTCCTCGGCGTCTGTCATCGTGCCGCTGCATCCTAGCTATACATGTATTCGAGGAGTTTCTGGTCATTATATTTGGCTACACGTCTGTCTTCAAGTTGATGTGGCACACACAAATCGCTTCGATTGAAGTTTGGACGTCACTCGTCGATTCCCTCCGTTCGCAATGCTTCACCAACTCCGTAAGCCCCTGCTCGCTGCTCGTCGCAATATCGTGGCTGAATGCAGCCTCATCCGCTCTATGGTGCGTAATTGGGCCGTTGGGTCGTAGCAAACGTATAAAGCTGCAGTACTAACGGAGCCTGTAGTCCTCTAGCAGGGAATTTGACCTTTTCACGCCTACGGAAGAACACGGAGCACTACGTGAGATGCTTGCAGGATTTGTCAAGACAAAAGTGGATCCACAAGCTTTAGAGCACGACCGCAACGAGAAGTTCAACATCAAGCTCTTCCGAGAGCTGGGAGACCTGGGATTACTGGGCATCACAGCTCCAGAAAAGTCCGTGCTGACTAGATCTTTTACTTAAACGACACATTGCCGATTCTAACATGTTGCTATGACAGATACGGTGGCTCGGAGATGGATGCACTAGCTGCTGTGATCGCGCACGAGGAGCTGTCATCTAGCGACCCGGCATTCTGTTTGTCCTTCTTGGCACACTCGATGCTCTTTGTGAACAACGTTGCGCGCAATGCGTCTGACGCGCAGTGCCAAAAGTACCTTCCTGATGCCTGTTCCGGTGAGAAGATTTGTGGGATGGCTATGAGTGAACCCTCTGTCGGTACGGATGTCCTGGGTATGCGTACAACGGCAAAGAAATCTGACTGCGGCAAATTCTACCTGCTGAATGGAACCAAGTACGTGTCGCTGCAGAAATGAGTATTGCTAGTAGTGCAGAGTAGAGACTCATGCTTGTGATCGCTATTTATTGGTTCGTTCAGAATGTGGATTACGAACGGTGCTCTAAATGACACCGAGCTAGGTGACACTTTCTTAGTGTATGCTCGCACTGGCAACTCGGGGAAGGCGAAGCAAGACTTTTCATCGTTCCTTGTGGAGAAGTGCTTTGAAGGGTTTTCTCTGGGTCAGCGCATTAAGGACAAATGCGGCATGCGTGCGTCTAACACAGCCGAGCTGGTGTTTGAGAACTGCAAGGTGCCGGTTGAGAACATTGTGGGCTCCGAAGGCAGCGCTGTGCTATGCATGATGCGCAATCTCGAAATCGAGCGTGTGACGCTGGCTGCCATGAGTTTGGGCATTGCTCGACGCTCACTGGAGGTCATGAGCAACTATGCAAAGGAACGTGAGGCCTTTGGCCGACCGTTGAATAACTTTGGGCAGGTCCAGAAGAACATTGCAGAGTCCTACGCGGAGTACATGGCTGGGCGTGCGTACGTGTACAGCACAGCGAGGTGGGTTGAACTCGATGTACATTTTCAAATACGTGGAAGTGACGTTACTGATGCTAAACTTTACTTTGATATGTACATTGGTTGCACAGACAGCTGAAGCTGGACTCGGTGGGCAACCGTGTAGACACGGACGGTGTGAAGCTCTACTGCGGCGACATGGCGAAGCGTGTGGCGGACCGCGCCATCCAGACACTGGGCGGCTACGGCTACGTGGGAGAGTACAATGTGGAGCGCCTATGGCGCGACTCGAAGCTACTGGAAATCGGTGGCGGCACGAACGAGTCGCACCACAAGAACATGGTGCAGGACCTCGTCCGCAACGCCTTCTGAGCAGGCGGCCATCTAGTCTTGCCTCGAGACTGTCAATAAATGAAAGTGAAGGAGATCAGATGCAAGCAAGTTTGAGCAGATCTTGTTAACTAGATCGCTGAAGATCTCGAAAACTTTGGCTAATCAGATCTTTCCTGCAAAGCGACGCGATCTTTGTGTGGGCCACAGAGTAACCTCTACTACTGGAGTTTAGAGATACATGTGCACCCTTACCTAGCGAGTGCTGTGACCAAACTCCTTCATGACTGCCAAGTACACATAGGAGACTTGGCAGTCCAATAGCCGTGAGCACAATTACACGGTCGGCCTGATACTGGTGGATCTCAGCCGAAATGGCATTTTTATAGAGGGGAGGAATCTCCCTCTATAAGAACAGCTTATCGTAACCCTTTACGTGGCGACATGTGACTGGCGGTTTTTTGGCGCGCAGCGTCCACCTTCCGCACCCTGTCGTCGCCTCTGCTGATCTGTCCTGCGTCGTGTGGGGGACCTGATCCTGTGTATCTGTGGACTACCTGCATCCTTGCTGTTCTACTCGCCTTGCTCTCCTGCATGCGACGACGCCGCTTCTCTTCTCGAACCGTTGTTCTTTTGCTGGGTACGCGAAATGGATGGCGATGCATCCAGGCGGGTTGGCGCGGACCGACCCGCGTCAAGAGTACCGGAAAGACTGCACCACGTCCGCATCAGATCTGGTAAATCTGATAATCGGACTGCTGTCAGTAGGCGCAATCTTTTGCAGTCGGCCCGTTTTTGATTTCGGCCAATCAGCAGCGACTTGCTTGGAGGGGTTTCAATCTGAGTTCAATGTGCTGGCAGCTCAAACGGCGGCCATGCGATGGAGGAGCTGCTAAAGCAGGCACACTGAGGCGGTGCGTTGCAGGAGGCAGGACGGCCATGGTGGCGGTATTCACTGGCGCGCTGCCATCCTCTCCGGCAGTAAAAGCCAGGCGATCTCGGATCTTTTAGCGGTCTTGGGGCATCTTTCGGGCTAAAAGAATCGACTTTGGCGGGGCGCGATTGCAATCCCTGCCAAACCTGATATGGGGGCGATCGAGGTTTTTCCCTGCACCTTTACTGGAGCCAAGTGATTTGTTGGGTCGCCGAGGTTTTTTGATTCACGGCGGTTCTTCTTTCCTTGCTTTTCCCAGAAACGATTTTCAGTCATTTTCGAAAGCGAGCGGTGGCAGGCGAGGCCCCCCGAATACTGCGCCCTCTTTGGAGTGACCATCACTCCGGAGGCCCTGTCCAAATTCGCGCTCTTGGGGTCATTTCTCAAAAGAGAGCGAAGCCCGCGGACCCAAAAGCGCCGAGCCTCCCGGGTCCCGTGACGCAGCCTACGACGCCAGAGTCGTCCGCTGCCTCTCCACCCGCTAGCAACACGCGGCCAGCTTCGCCCAAGCTGGCGCCCATAGCCACCATAGGCGACCCAACGCTGAACGATCCTCGGGACGAGGTGGTGCAGCCCGACAAGGCGGCGAAGGACAAGAGCGCAGTGTTTCAGACGACGCAAATTGAAGTGGTGAGCCCTAACGACACCGCGACCCCGTGGACCTCGGGCACGCCCCGAGGGCACCTCGACAGCGCCGCAAGTAGCCCCGAGCCGCAGTCCACTCAAGGTTTTAGCAGCGTGCGTGTGTGTGTCATGATGGTCGAACCACAGACGCAGCAGAAGCCTGCCCCAGTTACTGCTGCTACGAGTAATGGAATGATCAAACAGGAGCCCAACATAACTGTCCAGCCAACAGCTACTGAAGATACCAGTACCAACTCTAGTAATGCGATTGTGAAGACAGAGCCTGTCGCTGCGAGCGTGAAGAAACCCAGGTCTGTTCCTGATATACCGCGTGAGGTGCTGCAGTATGCGCCGTTACTAGTAGGCAAGTACTACATTCAAGACAAGCGTGCAGTTTGGTCTGGTATGTGGGGTATGAGTGAAGCAGCTTTTGGACCCAACGGTTTAATCAGCTCGTTTGAGATGAAGTCCCAGGAGGATGTTGCGATTCCCATGTGCTCTGGTGCGGCCGACTCTGTCCATCCGTCTATGTCAGGGTCTGCGCTTGCGCGCTCGCCCAGCACGACGAACTCCAAAGTGAGTGAAATCTCACCGGTGTATTTGGGATACGAAACGAATGCCAATGTGCGGTCGGCAATGCCTTTCCAGGGAAAGTACAGTGGTTCGTTCCAGATTCAGGCTACGAAGGGCAAGAACCAGACTGTATCGGAGAGCGACGTGGAGATCCGATTTGTGCACGACGCTACCAACCCGTCGCAGTTTGTCGTTACTGGATCGGGTGAAAATCGATTTGGCAAATTCACGCTTCACGGCTTTTTGGAAAAGGAAACGAGTGAGTTGCGATTGTACAAGGTTTACAAGCCCAAAGATCCCGTGAAGCGCACTTTACCTCGACGAGCAAGGTCGGCAAGGGCGGTTACACCCGCTGTGACACGTGAAGTGAAGGCTCTATCTATCTCCGCGCCTGGCGTGGCTGCTATTACTGCAACGGCTGATGTCACTAAAATTGTGACACCTCTAGCCAATCCTACTATTGTCGCTCCACGAAAAGTGAGCACGCCGATGTCAGACTACATGTCACCGTCTTTGGTGCTTGGAAGGTCAGAGCGGAAACGTTCAATTCCTGCTCATCTTCGTGAAGATAACATTCTCGAGCTAGATCATGCCCCAATGAGCATGAAGAAATGCCTCAGTATCCTGAAGGGCCTAATGGCTAATCCCAAATCGGCACCTTTTTTGGCCCCCGTGGATCCCGTTGCATTGGGCATCCCTGATTATTTTCATGTAATCAAGGAGCCAATGGACCTTGGAACTGTTCGGAACAACTTGGAGACCGGGTTCTACGATAGTCCATTGGATTTTGCAGATCATGTGCGACTGGTATTTCGGAACGCGATGCTCTACAATGCAGCTCACAGCCAAGTACACATTTACGCACGCAAGCTTATAGATGATTTCGAAAAGCGATTCAAGAGTCTCAATCTGAAGCTATCTACCAAGAGCAAACACTTGGATTTGAAGTCCAAAAAGGATCGTAAAACAGATGTGATCTATTCGTCGAAGAAAATCCGAGGTGGCAAGGGTACAAAGGGCAACACCAAGCGTATGTCTGGTGATGACACTGGGTTGATCATGTCGCTGAAAGAAGATATTGAGCGCCTGAAAGCGACACTGGAGCAACTGCAGCCGAGTATGGCAAAGGCGGTAACCTCCAAACCTGCAAAAGCCGCCGCTAAGTACGTTGCAGTTCACTTTCTTGCCATGATGTATGTGTGCTAACAGTTGTTGAAAATTCCTTTGTGCGCAGACCGTTTAAGATGGAAGATTTGACAGAGGAGGAGCTTAACGAACCTATGAGTCAGATGGACAAGGCTCGACTGAGTTCTGACATCAAATTACTCCCGCAGGACAAGATCAACCGTGTTCTTCAGATCATTGCGGAAGCCGTTCCGGTAGCAAAGCTGGCCAACGAAAATGATGAAGTAGAGTTAGACATCAACGCGTTCGACACCAGGTGCTTGCGAATGCTGGAAGGATATGTTAGGGTAAGAATCTCACGCCTCTTCGAGCCACTTAATCGCGCCAGTACTAAGTTTCACTGTTTATCCTCTTTAGGAAAACGGGATTGGCCGCAAGCGGAAGCGTCCAGCTAAAAAATCCAAGATGCAGCCAGCTGAGAAGCGACTTAAGTCTGCCAAGGTGGCGGCGTTAAATATTCGCAACCGTCAGGAAGAATTAAAGAACCAGCTGGCAGCAATTGATGGCGATGCTGCCAACAATGGGGCGTCAGGGCAAAACGATCGACGCTTGGACCAAGATGTTGCCATGACAGACGTAGATGCCGACACTGAAGCTGGTGCAACAAAGAAGGGCGGCGAGAGTTCTTCGGACAGTTCGTCTAGCTCTTCCGAGTCTGACGACTCGGATAGTGATAGCGATAGTGACTCGGATTCGGACGACGGTGGTGCTCCTCTGGAAAGGGTGGGTTTGTGAGATGTAATTGAGCGAGTGAGTCTTTAGTGGTGATGAGCTTCTATTCATTAATTAACGCTCTTTGTTATGCCACAGTCTCCTCCGCTCGCAAGTGCCCCAAGTTTGTCACAGCTTCACCCCTCCACTTCTGTTCACGTCGGTTAGTGTCTCTTCGTTGGTGTATATATTTGTGGAAGAATTCATTGGTGCTAACATCATTCTTGTGACGCGTGCAACAGTGGATGCTGCTAAGAAGATCCGGGACGATCAGCTTTCAAGCTCGGAACCTCTTCGTGTGGAAAACCGGGGAGCGTGGAGTATGCTTGCCAAGAAAGACACTCCCAATGGGACGCCACTGGCCCACTCCAATGGTGGCAGTCAGTCAACGAGCTCATTGTGGTTATCTGCGCGCTCAATGGAGCAGATCAAGCAGCAGAAAATTCAGCAAAAGGAGAAGGAACGTACAGATGAGCTGGAAGCTCAAAAGCGCCGACAGACCGAGCAGCGTGAGAAGGAGAAGGAACGCGAGCAGGCGGAGCGGCGGAAGTATGAGCAAGAACAGGTGGCAAAACTTGCAGAAGAGAAGCGTCTTCGAGAAGAACGTGCACGCGACGCTGAACGTGCGCGGCTGGCACAGCTTGCTATGGAACGCGAAAAACTGGCTCGTGACGATGATGTGGAGCTCCACGACGCCACACTGAGCGAGGATCTGGATGCATTCAGCTCGTCCTCATTTTTGTAAAGTCGCTGCGAGTGACGAGGTGAGCTGACCTGTATCCCCGGCGGACGTGCAAATTTTAGTAAGCTGCCGTCGAGTGCGTACGTGCGTTGATATTTATGCCGGTGACTCGATTCGGAGCGTATCCTAAACACCAGGTAGTAAGAGTAGCTAATCTATCTAATCAAGAAAATTGATATGCTGGAAGCGGTTTAGTCTCGAGTGTCTCTTCATTCCGACAAGTCGCAGCAGCAGCGATGGAGAGCAGCCAGACCCACGTGAATGATCTTCACAAGAAGTTCGAGGAGCTGAACGAGGAAGTCACTGCCGCCCTTCAAGTACAGCAGGATGCGGTTGCAAGTGCGTCTACGTCTACTTTTGGAGGCCGCAGCAATCTAGCAGCAGCAAGGAAGGATGCACTGCGGTTAGCCAAGAAGACTACAGACTGGCGCGGTGACGTTACAGCACTAGCAAAGCACATCGACATGCAATTGCAGCACAGTCGCGCCTTGCGTTCACACTACGCGCAGTCGCTATTGAGTTCATCAGCCCAGAAACAACAGGAAGAAGCTGAAGGCTCGAGGTTGCGTTGTTTACGATCAGATCTCCGACTGCTTCAGGACTTTCGAGTTCAATCTGTGCGCCAACACGACGCGAACGACCCTGCACTGCTCTCTGTGATAGAGGAAGAAACGGTATGTGCATCGATGCTTTGTGAGAGGATAAACGTAGTAACGAATTTTGTGTCATTAGAAACAACTCAAAGCTTTTCTTGATAAAAGTGCCAAGAAGGAAAAGATGGGGGGCAAACAAGAACAGTCAGCGCTTGTGTTGGAGCTCTTTGAAATGCGGCGAGATATCATGAGCCGCATTTCGGAGGACCTTGTGAAGGAAAAAAAGCAACTTGATCTTGAAGTTGGGTGCGATAACGTGAATCTGTACCACGTCACTGATGCATTATCATGCTCATGCTCACCGTTTGATTTGTTATCCTGCAGCAACCCAGAGGCTCTAACAAGTGACAACTTTTGCAATGTCAACAATTCAACTGCGGAGAAAGATGCGTTGGCGTCGTGGGATACACAACTTTATATATCCTTTTCAACCATGCATTGATAGCTGGACCACCTAGAACCTCTCTTGTTTGTGTCCTTAGCGTCTCGATTGTCTTTTGGCTGTGCTCACGTTATTCTCATGCAAGCCATGCAGGAGCTACAAAAAGAGAAACGCGAGCGTCTTGCAGCAAAACCGAGGAATTCTGTTGTTTCAATCACACCAGCTGATAGTTCGGGTGCAGTAGCGACCGGGGAGTCACCAGTGCGAGCCTCCATCGATATCAAGTCGGACATTCCAGTTGAAGAAGTGCACTTCTCCATGCAAAAGCTGAAGCGAGAGGTGACCGAATTGAAAAGCACGAATTCGAAGCTGATGCTGACAAACTCGCAGCTCGAAGATGACCTCGCGCACCTCCAAGCCAAGTTTGATGAGGAAAAGCGAGCTCACCTAAACGGGAAGAAGTGGTTTGTCCCGAAGATTCAGAAAGTAAGTTTTACTCCATGTGAATTCTACATTCTGATGTTATCCTGTTTTAGTTGGAAGATCTGATGCTCACAACCAGCAAGGCTTTTGAAGAAGTGAAACTCAGCGTGGAACTCATGACGAACATGTACAAGGTTAGTCAAGTCTTTCCGAATGCGATCCTCAAACCTAATATCTGTTGATAACTTGGAAATACAGCATTTAAGCAGCACATTATCCTTGCAACAAGAAGGTGAAGATGAGCTGAAACGGGTACAACCTCAAAACATCAATCTTGAGGCCACGACAACTAACTTGTGTGCATTTTACTAGGAGCGTGACAGAGTATCTCTCTTGCTTGCAGGAGAGATCAAGAAAATCGCTGCTCTTGCAAAGGTTGTTCGTGCTTATTCTCCGTATGAACTCCCTCTTCTCTAACGTCGTTTGTGAGTTATTCGCAGGAAAATGAGAGGAAGGATCGCCTTGTCACCTTAGCGATGGCTGCACGATATGAAATGGTGCAGCTTGCCAATCATCATGAGAAGTTAGCGAAGGAGGCATGCGAGCAGCGTAACATTCTCGAATTACGCACTCAGCAAGCTGAAGCAGAGTTAGTTACGAACAAAAAGCAGCTTGAGGAAGCATTCGAGCGTCTCGAAGCTACAAACGCTGCTCTTTCTAACGCTAAAGCGTCAATTATCCAGCTACAAGGCGAAGTTCAAGCTGCTGCACAAACTGCGGCAACAAAGGAAGCTGAGTTGCTTGCTGCCTTTGAGAAACAACAAGTTGCACTACAGCAAAAGCTGGACAAGACCAAGCGTGAACTGATGGAGTCAGTAGCCGAAGTGCTCAGTCTCGACAGCCGACTGCGCAAAGCTCAAGAGAAGCTCACCAAACAAGCCACTGATGGTACAAGTGGGTGAAATGAAGCGATGAATTGTGGCAGATCTAGATCTCGATATCCCTTTTTTGCGGCATGCGGATGTGGCGCATGGTTGTACCTTGTTGTGAAGGTTTGAACGGTGCCTGTTGACCGTAAGGCTTTGGGATGCCCAAGTCCTCTGGGATGTATGCGTTTGGCCGAGCCTCTGCGGTTGTATATGTGAACTGCGAAGGGAAATTGGCAGCGTGCGCGGCTGCAGCTTTCGCTTGTTCTTTTGCTGCCCGAACTTCGTTGTTGTGTAACTTTTGTGTTTGCAGCCGCACAAGCTGCTGCTCGCAGAAGGCGTTAGGTGCATAACCAGCAAGTGCTCGCTTTTGGCACTCCTCGACATCAGTTGAAGCATCATGCTTCTCTTGCTGGAGCTTCATCGCAGTAGCTTGATACATTGATAACTCGGAAACGACAGCCATCATGCGGCGTGTTGTCTCTTTGATACGACCTTGGAAATCGTTGACTCGCTTTGCAAGTTCCAAAGTCTCGCCACGACGAGCTGAAGCTTGCGTTCGAAGCTTATTGGAGAGACCTGTGACTTCTTCAAGTACCAACTCTTTCTCAAGAAGCTGCTCCTTCTTATGATGATATCGTTCCTCTAAGTATGCGAGTTTTGCTGCTAGCTGCTCTTCATCCGGATCATCCCCACCAAGAGCACGCCACCGATCATTGTTCTTCGGGGTTTCAAGGTCACGACAAAGCAATTCTGTCACATCCTTCTCTTGCTTTAGATCTTCTTGCAAAACCAGGATGCGCTGTGCAAGCTCAGGCAAGTGTGGTAGTTGCCGCCGTGCATTTTCAAGCTGCCGCTGAAGGTCAGCGAGCTGGATTTTGATCACTCGGATCTCTTGGTCTTTGCGAGTCAATCCGGTCTCACCAGCACTCAGAGCTTGTTCTTGAAGGTTAGACTTCTCGTAGAGAATGCAGAGCTCATCATTGCGATCAATGAGCTGTACGCCAGTTGCATTGCGTGCATCCACTGCAAGCTCATATCTCTTCTTCAAACGCAACAACTCCTTTTCTGTGTGCGTAATGATCCCATTGAGCTTGTCGATTTCAACAATTTGCTGTTCAACCTGCTCCTGTTTGGTTCGATACGCATCGTGCGACTTATTGGTGTCGAGTCGTAGTGAATCACGCGAGCATTGTGCTGTTGAATGTGCTAGCTTTTCTTTCACAAGTGCTTTGTCCTTCGCCAACGACTCATTTCGAAGAACCTCCACTTCGTTGTGAAGAATCTTGATCTTCTCTTTCATCTCAGCTAGTGCTTGTGTAGACGCCTGGATTAAGTTCACGTACTTGTTGCGCTCGTTCTTGACAACATCATACAGGGCGGAAAATTCACGCAGGTGGTTTGTCGTCTCGTTCCACTTCTTTGCTAAGTCAAAAATTACGAGCTCTTTCGTTTTAAGCTCTTGTTGTGTTTGACGCTCGGCAGTTAATGCTGATGTCGCTTCTCGAGCCTTCAACTCGCGCTGTGCAGTTAGCATAGTCACTAACTTTTTTTGTTTGCTTTCCTCAACTAGCCATTGCGAAACTTCAGCTTCGCGTTCTGTAACTTGTGCCGATAGTGCGTCAAGCTCTGCACTTTGGGCTTTCTCGCCATCTTCTTGTTTCAAAAACCGAGCAATGAGTAGATCTACCTGTTGTTTAACGTCTATTTGACGTTGAGCCTGATCCTTGTTTTCTGAGCGCAGTGCTGACAGTTGATGCTGGGCATCCACGACTTGTGCATGAAGGTTTGGTAGCAGTGCCTTGTTGCTATCTAGCATGAGAATTTGCTTTTTGAGCTCGCGTTTCAAGCGGTCGTAGTCCTTTTGTGCCTTCGAACATCGGTCGTTTTCTCGACGTGCAGTGAGATCAAGTGTCTTCGCGCGCATATCGAGTCGAGTTTTTTCGCCAAGCCGCATCACGTTAACATTCTGTTCTTCGCGAAGATGCAGTGTCACATGATCCACATCACGTTGGCGCTGGTCAATGGTCTCTCGGTGCACCTCCAGTTTTTGTGTAAGTTCACGTTGGACTTCGTCGGCGTCGTGTAATTTTGTTGCAGTCGCTTCAACAGCGGATTGCAGCTCAACACCACGTGCTTTATCCTTATTTGTTTCCCTTTCTAATCCAGCCACTGCTCGAACAACCACGTCGGCTTGCTTCTGCATACGATCTGGGTCACCCTGAAGCTGATTCAAGCGCTTGAGCTCTGCCGCGCCAGTTTGTTCAAGACGTGCATTCTCTTGATGCAGGAAGTCCAATCGTGCAAGATATTCTCGCTTCCTTTGCATATCCTTTGTCAACTCGCTATCTAAACGATGGATCTCGTCACTCAGCCCTGTAGTCTCCGCAGTCAGCTGCCGTACCTCTGGTTCAATAAGCCGTGCATGTGCAGCTAGTATGGCTTCCTTTTCCGCTACCAAGTCAGCATATTCACGCTGTAACTCTGTAACCTCAAAAGCCAAGACAGCATCGCGGTCAACTCCTTCTGCCAGCTCTTTCAATGCTCGATCTTTCTCGCGTTCTACCGACGAGAACGCAGCCACTTCTTCCGCCTTGCGAATTGCCTGCTTCTCTACCTGTATTTTCTCTCCAAGGAGGTCTCGATTGAGCGCTTTAGCCTCTTTTAGTAGCTGCTTTTCGTGCTTGTACGTCGCTAGGACACACGAGTGGAGCTTGGCATACTTTTCCTTGTGAAATTGCAGCTGCTCCAGCGTCAACATGTCCGCCTCAAAGTATTGCTCCAGGAGCCGGAAGGCCGACGCACGTGCTGACATGGCTGACGCTGGAGCGCCAAGAGCGGAACCTGCTGCCCCCACGCCGTCTCGACCCCCTAGAACACCGAGATCATCGTCCAGATCCTCAGTCTCCATCAACTCGTCATGACTGATGGAGCGGGTGTTGCTGTGGCTGATAGAGAGCGAATTCACGGACTCAGCGTCGTCTTGAGGCTCCATTGTCGCTCTGGCTGGCAAATTGAAGACTGGCGCTATATATAGGGTTTCCAAGTTGAAGTGACCATCACTCTGTTGTTGATTTGATAATTGTGGGGACCACGTAATGTATCCAATCTGTGTGACATGATCGTTTTCCTCCTTAATGTCGACGCCAAGTGTGCAGATTTGTCGTCGCAAGAGCTGCACGCGCCTGGACTTGGAGTGGAGCTGCGGACTACCGCACGCTATGGAGATCAACAACGTCACTGTCGAGGATCTGGACGAATACATTGAGCCAAGCGACACCAAGGAACAAGGACTCGTGACCTCCGACGCATGGGGAACAGACATCACGTCCAGTGCAGACATCATCGTTCCCTCAGAGTTCGACGATGCTCCGTTCGCTGTACACTCACGCGAGATCCGCTCGATGTGGACCGAACCAGACGCTAGCAACATCCAAGTGCGGGGCAAAACGTACATGGACGACCAGTTGAAGGTTCCTGCTGGGAAATCTATAGGCAAATTGCTGCATGTGGATCTGTGGAAGTTTGACACGGCTGAAGAACGCCACCACCTCGCGATGAAGGAAGAGACTCGCCCCAACAGTGTTCTTGTCTACTGCCGTGAGAAGTTCCCAGACTCGCGCGTGTTCCTCGTGAATATTGAACTGCCAAACGCCGATAATCTGAGTATTGTGATGTATTGGCTTCTTCCACCTGCACCGAAGGACCTGAAAGATGATACGGCAGCTTTCCACCGTCTACTGGACAGGTTTTTTGATGAGGATGATGAGTTCCGCAACAACCGTTTTAAACTTATCCCGAACCTGGTAGATGGACCGTGGATCTTGCAAACACTCGTGCCGAATTGCCCCGCACTCACTGGAAACAAACTTACGCAACGCTACTTCCGACGCAGTAACTATTTCGAGTTGGACTTGGATGTGGCCTCCAGCACCGCAGCACAGTACATTGGTTCCATGTGCCAGAGCTGGGCTAGTTATTTGCAAATGCATCTTTACTTGACTATTCAAGGCGAGAACGAGGACGAACTCCAGGAACGAGTTCTGGGCGCCATCGACGTCTCGTATTTAAATCTCGAACTTGCAACGGAATTCAATTAGATGCAATGCTGAACGTGTGTTGGAGAAGTATAGATAATGACCATTTGTTCACTCACTTCTGATGTCATTGTTGTTGGTGAAATGGATCAAGCTGATCTTTTTATTTCGTCTCTGGAAGAACCTTGTACGGATTCAGAATCCCTTTGGGGTCCATCATTCTCTTCATCTGCTGCATGAGCGTGATGGTGTTGTCCGACTTGGACAGGTGAAGGTATTCAGGCTTGTGCGTACCAATACCGTGTTCGGCACTGATGCTTCCGCGATACTTGGATGTCCACTCGAAGATGAACGGCTCCAACGCGTTGAACACCTTGTTGTCGTACTCCAGAGTGGAAACGTTGAGATGTACGTTGCAGTCGCCAATGTGACCATAACACACAACCTTAGCATCCATTGGAGCGAGCCTTTCTCGGGTTTCTTCAGCAATCTTATAGTATTGCTCAATCGGCAACGACACATCGTACTTGTAGACATATCCACGAGCAGCAAGTGCGACGGTGATGTCTTCACGAATTAGGAAAAGTTTACGGGCTTGCGCTTCGTCTTGAGCAACGGTA
>PCFV01000558.1:0-21781 GCA_002812785.1 Phytophthora litchii | reverse complement strand
TACCTACGTCACGTTCGTCGTCCCAGATCCCTGACCGACTGTATTAACTCCTCATGCCGAGTCGTTTCATAACGTTCTGAAATTGCCACCATCAACTGGAAAAGTTCTGCTTTCAGAGCGCGAGCACAGACTGAGTGTGTCGTTGACGTTGTTTGAGGTCTTGATGTCGCGTGTCGAGGCGAACATGTTGCTGTAAACGCTGGTGTTCTTTAAAGTGCTAACCGCTGCGGGGTGAGCGATTAAAAGTGCGACAGTGGGGGAGACTTGTGTGACGACATGGTTGCAAGCTTGGGCAGGGGATAGAAAAGTGTGTAACTTTGAAGTAAATCCGAAAGTAAATGTGCCGGTGCCGAGTGGATGATCCCCGTCGTCAGTTATTGCTATTGACAAGGTAGAGAGAACGTTGGGAAGTAGATGCAATACTTGATCAACAATCCAAATTTGTAGGATTTGTCGTATCAACCATGTTTGACCGGCAGATATACTAAATAAATGCCTCTTTCGTTATGTAGCGACGTCACTTACGACACGTATGATAACCTTGAAAATGTCTAATGTAAAATGGCGATTACATAGTTTATTTTCCAATAGGAGGGGGGTTGGTTGAACATCGATACTGATTATAACTTCTGACAAACGACAAAATGGGGTTAATTCTCTAACGTATGACACACAGGCCATCTTGACGTACTGGGATCAGATCGATTCGTGTGTATCAAGTCTCCTTTCGTCTGCTTGCCGACAAATCTATAGCTCACACTTGTGCTCGCTGTTCTTTTCTGTGCCTTAGGTCCGCCGTAACTACGGAACACTCAACGCCTACTGGCCACTTTCAGCAGCCGGACCGAAGTCCTATTTATGAACCTCAATCAATACACACCCGACAGAACTACTAATGTTCGTCATTCGACTTGGCTTTCCGTCCACAGAACCCACGCCTCGTGCGTCGCCTGCAACCCAGTTCACCACGTCGATGACCCTTCCAGTGTAGCTACCCGCTGACACGAATGCCACCGGCTCGTCAATAACGCCCACTTAACTAGACTTCGATCACCCTCGTTCCTCAACTCGTCCCTCAACTCGTTCTCTCAACTGTCTTGTGCCCCGCTTGGCGAATTATCCAGTGAGATTCTCTTTCGCATTTTCCGCTCACTGTGTACCCACCACGATCTTCATTCCTCCTCATCAGGCAACCACCAGTGCCGTCGTGAGTATTGACTGTCGCTTACTTCGTTTTGCTGCAACTCAATGCGACTCTTCAGTCTGTAGAAGGCTGTCGTACCACCTATACTACTCCTCACAACGCGTTCCCGATGATTTTTCTCGCCGCACATTCGTATCCGAACCTACCGACGTCCAGCTTAGCCTTCCCTCGCACTTCAACGCCGCGTAGATCACCTCGTCGTCCTCGCTCGTCATCAACACAAGTCGTCTCTGGTCGAGGTGACTCACATCTATCACACGTGTTACCTAGATACGCTCATGGATTTAATGCTAGGTTGTTGTGCCCTAGTGCTTAAGGATATCGGGCAGCAGGGCTCCCGATAATGGCATTGATCGCGTGGCAAATAAAAGTCGTCCATACATTATGAATTGACACAGCGCTAAGTGCACCCAATAATGTCCATTAATGGGATTAATGACATTACGTAAGAAGTTAATCGATGCACTCATGGAGTGTCTGTGCATCCCAGTAAGAGTTGTTAGTTCTCAGGAACAGAATAATTTTCATCGAAACAGGTAACAGAGCAGGGCGATGAAGACCATACGTGGCCCGCGCGACACTGAACAGACGCTCAGCCAGATTGGACGTAGGAGGCACCGTGTCGACCTGGGCATGCATGCACTTCTTCGACTCTTGTCGAGCCTTCATGAGCACCGAAGCTGCAAAGCTATCTTTCTTTGAGCTGTTCAAAGTCACGATGGGGGAACTTGCGGGTCGCCTGAGAAATGACTGGACGGCATTTTTTTATGGCGGATCATGAAATGCTGTTTGTCTAGTTGGATCTTCACGCACGCTGCTTCAAAGTCAGAATTGGCTACAATCAACCCAGTAGCACCTGTACCGCCAATTTAAACATTAGGTTTTACATAGCAGATTAGTAAGTTGAGATGGAACGTCCCAGATAGCGTTTCAAATCAGGCATCTTCGTGAGTAATGCGTCAAATAGGGCTCTAACTCCCCAAATTCTCACATTGTCAGTTTGTAATGCCATGGAGATCGACTCGATACATGATAAAGTTTCCAGTTGCATCTTCAAGTTTTTGTTTTCACTCGGGGAGGGAATGAAATCGATGAGGATTTCATCGTCCTGGTCGATGAACTCTAAAAGTTCAAAATAGCGGGTCAACATCTTAAAGGTTGATCCCCATCTCGTATCCTGACGAAGTGATGGGCGAAGATTTGTCTTGAATCTGTTTACATAAAACGGTTAAAATTATTTCGAAATGTAATTATTGTCACCATGACATACCTCAATTTTGATGATTGATTTAAAGTACAGAGTCGTACCATCAACTTCTGGATCTTGTCCAGTACATCTTCCACGGACTTCGTCAAGATTGGTACAGCCAAATTTAAGCGGTGGCTTGCACACCCCACCAAAGAATGAGGTTTGGGTGGCGGAGGAGGTGAGAGTGTTGAGGTGGATGGTCAATTGTTTTACCGAATACAGTTAAAAGCAAAACGAACGCATCGCAGTGCGTCTCCGCATTGTGGACGATGATCGGATTGTCCGCGTCTGGCTCTGGTGGCTCTAGTACCGGGGCCATAGCTAATAGCGGGTGGTAAGGCACCCCATTGATCTCGTAGCACGCGTACACGGCTACGAAGCGCTCTGAGTCGTGTGTCCAGCCGTCGAATAGTAGTCCAAAGACGGCTGGCATTTCCGCTGTGATTTTCAGCTCAACCGCTTTGGTGACTTTGTGCATGTCAGACGTTAGAGTTTCAGAGCAAATTTCAGATAATGTTGTATATCTATATAGGAAAACACAGATTTAGCTTTAGTTAGTCAAAAGTTAGTGCTAATACAATGTTGACGCACCTTCTTGTGTTTTTCTGCTCACAGAAACTGGAAGGCAGATTGCCTGAAGTCGTCCATTTAAGTCAACCGTAGCGATTCTGAGCCTTCTGACAGATCTATGGCAGAATTAAATCGGTTCTGCCTGAGCCTGCAGCAAGCATTTCTGTCTCAAAGTTGGGGTGTTTTAGCCGAATGTGTTGGGTCAAATTTGTGACCCCTCTGCCATCAACCTGCTAATGTGTAGTGCAACACACTTTACACTTGTAGTAGCACGTCGGTTCATCATTGTCGTCCAGACATGGGGTAAAGTAGAAAAATGCGACTTGTTTCTGGTAAAAGAGGAAGGTTGTGGTGGACTTGAGAGTAAAATATTGGCCATTTTGTGTAGGAAGAGGTACTTTTCGAAATGACCGCTTTGAAGAAGCAAAACAGGAAGCATTGAAACGGTTCGTTCTCGCAGCGATAAGTCTAGACATGAATTTGTGGTCTTGGCGTCCTTTAGGGTTCGGTAGTAGTAATTATGTACCCATTAATAACGCATCCGTAAAATCTGTTGCCATACATACTTTATGTACAGCGGCAGAGAGGCCTCCATACACTGTGGATGTGGAGAAGTGTACATTAATGTATGTCTTTATGCATTACTCGGGAACCCTGGGGGGGGGTAGAAGACTAAATACACAAATGCAAACAACGCGAGAATGCTAGAAAAAACGTAAAAGGCGCCATCGCCTGTACACTTTCCGTCACCCCGCAAAAGCGTAATTTTCTGCTCCTCAGACTATTTTTTCGGCGCCGATTTTCAAATGGAGACCACCATTCGAATGGTCGAACTGTCTTGGCTTTCTGAGTCTATTGGCCAATTTTCAGTGTTGTAAGTCTATCCTATTCGTGAAAATTCTAAAACATATACCGTCTGTATAATTTCCGCCGGGAAAACTCCATAAACAGGAATAAAACATAGTCGAAGAATACCCTCAGAGGTTTCGCACCATGGCAGATGCTGCGGCTGTGAAGCATGAGGTACAACTCCAAGAATACGTGAAAAGCCTAGTCTAACAGTAAAATCGGCTATGTCAGGCAATAACCAGTGTTTAGCACGGTATTAGTGCTTTACTCGGAATTGGGACTAGGAAACCATTACTCAAAATTTTTGAGTTAGCAGTCAGAAGAATATTACTAAGTACTTGGGATCATCGGCAGTGATCAGGAATCCTGCACTTGCATCAGGAGATACCCTCGTGCCTACGTCGGAATTCGTACCGCCATACTTAACTAGCAGTCAGTATGCAAGAGTCATAAGAGTTTCATCACGTTGCATTTTCAGCACCTTGCAATATTATATTGCAACAAATGCAGAAGATGCCATCGACAACAGCTTTCTCCACACTACGTCTAGGAAGCCTGCTAGTAGTACTCACGCTACTGGGGTAAAACCCACAGCTGCCAATTTCCTACAACCTACTGTTTTTTTGTATTGTAAGCCAAACTCTCCTGGTTTAGCGGGTTGTCTGGAGAACGACGCCACTTCGAACAACAACAACAAACAAGCATAGTCAGCATCACACCATCACAAACGTATTCCACAGCAACCGCCGTCTTACCATCTCGCTAAGCTTGTGCTTGTACTGCGACAACTTCAATCCGGGGTAGTCCTCCTTGACCTGCGGCAGCATAACTTCCTCAAAAGCCTTGTAGGCCGCCTTCGCTCTGCGTTCAGGGTGTTTCTCCAGATCCTTGTCGCCCACACTGAGCAGGTCGAGTGCCGCATCCAGACTGCGCGCCTCTGTGGGTTCGTCCTGATTCCTGTTCCTATTGGCCTGGAAGTTGTTCTCGAATTTGATGGCCTTCTTGCCAGGCTTGCCAGCCGTGCGGGCCGCCTCAGCCTCTCTGAGTGCCGCCATCTCGGCCTGGGTGAGCTTCTCACTGCTCCCTCCATTGGAATTGAGCGCTGCAAAGGCCGATGGCTTCTTGGAGCCACGATTGTTTTTCTTGACTGCAGGCTTGAGCGCCTCTTCCCAGGGCTTGGCCACCTCCTTCACCGCCTTCTTCTGCTTGCGGATGGCGTGCTTGTCCTCATCCAGCGCGTGTTCCTCCAGCGCCAGCAGCTTCTGCTTCTCCGCCTTCTTGGCCTCCTGCTCGGCGCGTTTGCGCTCTTCGTCCTGACGCCGCTTCTCGGCGCGCGAGTCGGAGCCCTTGGCCCACTCCGCCGACTCGGCAGCAGCGGCTGTAGCAGCCTTGGCTGAGTCCTTAGTGGCCTTAGCGGCAGCTTTCTTGGCCTTGGCAGCCTCCACCTTGGTGTTGACGCCTCCCTGCTTCTTCCCCATGGCGATTGGTCGTGGTAAATTCAATTGTGATAGGGCTGAGAGACGTATGCTGGAGGAGGAATGTCAATAGTAGATACTATCCATGACTTCCGAGTATATAGATTGTATTTCAGGAAGGGTGTCATGCTTAGGAAGATACTTGTCGTCTCCGACAACGTGGTTTCGATCCAATCAGAAGCTGCGTTTCTTCTCATTGGAGGAAATGCTGCTCCATACAATAAGATGTCGTCGTACAGCAAGACTGTCGGTGGGAAGCTGCAGCTCAAGGGCGGACTGTCGCTCAAGCCCAAGAAACACAAGAAGAAGAAGAGCAAGGACAAGAAGCGTGAGCGGGATGAGCCCGTATCAAAGCCGTTCGAACTGGTCAAAGCTCGGGGTTCTGGTCGTCTCTTGAGCTCCGGCACGACGTTGATGGGGCAGGTGGGCTCCAAGTTCCTGCAAGAGCTTCACGTGGGCGACGCCATTGTGATCCAGCACCCGACGTCGCTGGCGGAGGAAACGCGTATTGTGCGTATGGTGCTGAGTGATGTGTCGGCCAGCATCAGCTCCGCCTTCAGCTCCGATTTGGTGTCATCGACGCCGTTCTACTATATTAAGGCCCCTCCAGAGGATGAAGAGCAGCAAGAAGAAGAACAAGAGAAGCAGCAGAAGAAACGCAAGATGGACGAGAAGACGGCGTTCGGGACATATGCAGGAGGCACGGAGAAAGGAGGAAAAATCACGTACAGAGTCAAGAAAAGCGGCGCGTATGGAGGTTACGCGATAGTTAAAGAGGTGCGTGAGTAGGGAAAGAGTAGTAAAAAGTGGTGGCTGATTTGTTATGGGATTGTGTAGGATGCAAATGTTGAGAGGAGTCGAGAGGAGTTACTGAACATTCGAGCGAAGAAGAAGGGAGACCGACATTGCATGTGAGCCGACCATTGAAGCTGATGCACTCTTCAAATAAAAAACGACCAACAGTACAACACAAAAGCGTGCTTGTCTCGTTATTACCGAGCTGTAATTGTGGCGAGGTTGCGGAGATGAATTTCAGCAGAAAATGACATAGTTGAAGACGAGAATTCATCCAATTACTCACTAATTTTCCTCTGTAAACTTTCCGAGTATGACACTTTCGTACTTCAGTTCCCAATGCTGTCTCAGACAGCAAAGACGAGCGTGACCCACGCCACCGCAGGCGATGCCACGCAACTGCGCAAGTTCCTGGAGGCTGGTCGCGGCAAGACAATAGTGCTGACAGGTGCCGGCATCTCGACGGACTCTGGCATCCCCGACTACCGAGGCCCCAACGGCGTGTACAACCGCAACAAGGACTTCCGCCCCATCCAATTCCAAGAGGTACGAGACTACCAACTTCTGCATCACGACGATGGAGCATCTAATCTTATCAATCTATACTGTCAGTTCATTGGAGCACACACTTATCGCCAGCGCTATTGGGCGCGCAGCTTCCTCGGCTGGCCCAAGATCCTCAACACACAACCCAACGGCTCACACCACGCACTGACGGAGCTACAACGGGCCAGTGCTGTCTCCAGCATCCTGACGCAGAACGTGGACCGCTTGCACTCGAAGAGCGGTTCGCATAGCGTCGTGGAGATGCACGGGTCGCTGCATGAGGTGGAGTGCCAGGGCTGTGGCGATGTGACGTCCCGACATAGCTATCAGGAAGCTCTGGCTGAGCTGAACCCGACCGTCGCGCAGTGGTCAACAAAACACCCAGACAAAGCGGCTGGTGACGTTGCATCTAGTGACAAAGTGAACCCGGATGGCGACGTCGACATCTCGTGGAACTATGACGACTTCGACTACCCTACATGTAGCAAATGCGGCGGAATCATGAAGCCCAGGTACGCTATGCTGCATTTCATCGTTTTGAAGACATTTTAGTTAAACTCACATACATGTCGTTTTAGAGTTGTGTTCTTTGGCGAGAACATGCCGGCGGCAACACGTACGACTGCACTGGAGCGCGTGAGCGATGCCAATGCGTTACTGGTTGTGGGCTCATCGCTCAAGGTTTTTTCGGCAATGCGACTCATCAACCATGCGCACGCCCGGAAGATCCCGATCGGCATCGTGAACTTGGGACCTACGCGTGCCGACGAGCTGTGCAGCTTACGCATTGACAAGCCTTGCACGACTTTACTAACCGAGGTGGCGGACTTGTACTGATACTTCTGAAGTACTACCATAGCAGTAGGAAACACACATAAGACGCATTCTAGAACATTGCACCTAACAACAATAGCCCCCTAGTGACGGCAGAAAAGTGGCTCACTGGAAGAGCAAATCAATTTATGAAACACACCGTGAACTACTTCTGTCGTCGAATATCTTACACACGCAAAAAACGCAGCAATCTCTTCAATGGGACCCAATCAAGAAAGCCCCGAAAGTCGTCGTCACAGCTGCAATAGCCACTTAGCTCCAGACAGTACGCGTCGGCAGCACCGACGAGGAGCCACTGACAGGTAGGTTCGGCTTTGCAACATTTCCGGTGCTCACCGAATTGAGGGATGCCACCCTCTGCGCTAGCCAGCTCGGACCCTGCGACTTCGTTGGCTCTTCCTTCTCTTCTGCGACCTCAGTTTCCGCTTTTTCCGGTTCCGGCGCAGAAATCACTTCTTCCTCGACTTTAGTAGACTCAACCGGAGTAGGCTTCGGTTGAGCAGGGGTTTCCGGCTGCGTCTCGGTTGCCTTGGACTCCAGGTTGGCAGATTTCTTTTTACTATTCGCCTTGTCAGCGACAGCAGCTGCATTTGCAGCTGTGTCGTAGCGGAAAGATATCGATGCTGAGTGATCAAAAGGCAGACGCTCCATAACGGATTGACTGGCATTTGCCAGCACTGGCACGGCAGCAGCAGCCTCACGAAGTTGGGCCTCCGAAAACTTGCGCGGGTTCACGGTGGACTCTTTCACACCAAGGAGTGGACCATCGTACTCGGGCATGGTCTTCTGGATCGTGCGGCCCAGGGCGTGGATGCACTGCACAACCTGACCGAGGTTCTTCTGATTGAACAAATCCACCGTCTCGAACAGATCAAACTCTGCCACACCAAAACTGCGGCATGCGCGAACGAAAGCGCTCACGTTTTCCATCTGTTTAAATGGCATCGTCGACGTCTGAATTCGCGGAATCAGACCAGGCTTGATCTTGTTCATCAAAGTGCACAGAATCACACCATCCTTCAAGCTGTCACCAAAGCTAGTCAAGAACTTCTCGCCCAACACAGCCTCAATCCACTCCTGCGCCTCTTCTTCAGCCGTAGGTCCAGAGCTAGCAACCACACTAGTCAAGCCAGGAATGGACGACGCAACCTTTTCGTTCAGCGTCGTTTTGTTCACTTCATCAGACAGCTCAGCCACCGTCGCAGCGACTTCCTCACTCGTTGGTACATGCTTCGTAGGCGATATTTCGCCCTCAGGTTGCGAGTCAAATGTCGTTAATTTATCCGCCTTGCGAAAGCGAGAAAGTTGTTCAATCTTCTCGGCCGACGGTGGTGGCGGGGGAGGCGGAGCACGGTACGCGCTCTGAGCAGCGTCTGCTCCAAGCATGACGTTGTTGGTGTAAGAAGTCGTCTGGCGCTTCATCGTGCGGAAGCTACCCAGCGTCTGTTGCGCAGGGATATTCTTTCCGCCTGCGAGTTGGTCAGACGTGAAGGAGCGTTGGTTCTTGATACTCTCCTTTACACCCAGTGTGGGTCCCTTAAAGTCCGGGTAATTGCGTTGCACAGCGCGGCCCAGCGCGAAGATGCAGCGTACGACGTTGCCCAGATCCTTGAGCTCGAACAGATCCACAGTCTCAAACAGGTCGAACTCGTTGACGCCCATGACGCGACACGCCTTGAGGAAGGCCGACACGTTCTCCATGAGCTTGAAGGGCATCTTGGACTTGGTCTCCACGCGCTTGACGACGCTCGGGTGGATCTTGTTGGCCACTGTGCAGAGGATTACGCCATCACGGAGCCCCTCACCGAAGTCGTCACCGATCTGCATCTCCGAAATGGTCTCGAGCCACACGCGCGCCTCATTCTCCATGTCGTAGTCGTAGCGCTCGGCTGCTTTACGTGCCAGCTCCGCGTCCAGGCCGAAGCCGCCGCCGCGAGCCTGCACGGGAGCGCGGAAGGACATGATGCTGGAGGTTCTTGCTCTTCTTCTTCGCGGACTGCGCACTGCTGGAGCAATTCGAGAGTGCGGACGACGCGAGAGAGTCGGTCGGACGGTACGGAAGTGATAGACCAGACTCCGAAAGCCTGGAAGCCTCTCCAAGTCGATGGGAAACGATCGGATTAGACGGGGGCCAAGCGATTAGACCACAAACGTCAGTACTGAAGTTTCCTCTACCGATTCACGCCACGAGGCACGAGCACGACCAGGTGCATGCGCGCCAGCTGTAATCCACACTTCCGACACCTTATTCCACATGTCAAGACCAGCATTGGTAAACATTCATGCAAACACGTTATTGCACTTCAACTTGGTGAGCATCTTGCTCGAAAGCATGCAACAATAGACTGTCATAGATAAATGCATCTGCGTCGACGCTCATGCTTCGTATTGGTTGGAGTGTAGCGTCTTGGCCGAGTCCCAAGCCTGCGCTAGCCGCTTGGTCGACAGCAGCGGCTCCTTCTCCTCCTTGGACCCCGTAAAATTGCCACCATTCCGCTGGACAGGCGTGGTTGGCCCACTCACCACCGTAGTCGTGTACATAGTGTGTATGGCGCCACCTCCGCGAGCTGGTTGCGCTGTGGTTGCCATTGACACATCGCTTGTGTTCGCCTTCTTCGCCGCACGTTGATACAGCTTGGACTTGAAAGCGTACTCTTGACGCAGCATGTCGAGCTGGACCGTCGCCGGAACGCTGCGAATAATCTTCCAGAACGACCAGATCAGGAGCAGCGACAGATGCTCACTCACCAGGATCATGACCATGCGAGTGGTGAGCGAGAAGCAGGCGAAATCCGGACCAAAGCGGAAGTGAGAGAAATCGCCGCCCATGGCGTAAGTGATTTGCTTCGAACACGAAGGGGAAAAGAACTCCATTGCACCCGTGGAGATGAAGATGAGGCCAATGTTGACGATCACGCCAGTAAGTGCGATGAAATGAAGCATGTTGTGCCACTCGCCGATGCCGCTAGCCTTCCGCGGGAATGGGCGTCTGTTGGTTCGACACAACCGGAATCCATCGCCACGAGTCTTGAGAGCGTTCACGATCATACAGACAGCAGGCATCAGTGGCCACAGCATCGAAAACATGACCACAAAGCCGAACTGCACCGTCATGTGATGATAATCATCGTACGGGTCGTAGTTCTCTTGCTCGCTTTCAAACAGAATCGCCCGTGCCTTCGCGTTGAGTAGCTCCACCTCGCGCTCACTGTTCTCGAGATAGCGAGCAGACGATCGATTCAATAGGTGTGCGAGGTTGTCACCGTTACGTGCAGTAGCATTGTCACGCACGTTATCGTCTTCATTTCGGTACGACATTCCCGCGAGAATGCGACGCTCACCTTGCGCCTTGACCATCGCCATTACCTTCCGATCTGTTCCACGAAGTCGCTGCTCGTAGTGCTTACGGTGAATCCATGGAACAGCAACAGCGATAAGAAGATTCAGCAACTGAGTAATAATGATGGGAGTAAGGAAAAGCGTCTCCAAGTCGAGGTGGTTGATGTCGAAGGTAACCCATCCACGACACGGAATGCAACGAGTCTCGCGGACCCCCACCTCGTTCCACGCTGGCGGGCACGAGTCACAATAGGAACCCGATCGATCCATATATGGCCCAAAGCAGCAGTTCGCAGGGTCCTTCCAGATCAACGTGTTGAGAAAGTTGGTAATCGTATCTCCAGCACCGGGGATCACATACACGAACGCCAGCAAAAAAAACCACGTGTAGTAGTTAAGGAAATCCATGAGGAATAGCTTGCGAATCATAGACTTCTCGAATTGCTCGATGGTCTTCCAGTTCTCCCACTCGGTAAACATACGCGCAGCCTTCGTCACAATCACACTCCACTGAATAATGTCAACAAACAAGCCGTACAGGATACCCCCGCCGAGGATATAGAACCACTGCGCCGAGAAGATCCCTCTGTCAGGGTAGCGCACTTTTATCACTTCAAACGCGGTAATCCAAATAGCGATCACAAACATCATAATGGAGATTTGCACTACCATGAAAGTTACCACGGCCAGGTACTTCGGATAGCGCTTCCAGCTCGGGTAGTACTGATCTGGCAAACCAGTCACCGGGTTCACAAACGCGTCGCCGTGGAACTTCGGGTTGCGATACACGATCGCGTTGGCTTCGACATGGTTTGCCCACATGTGGTTGAGCTCGTTGTTGCGACGAGACCAAGCCTTGAGGAACCCGTAGCTCCAGACTACCGAAATAAGGACCGCCCACACCACAAGCACGCGCATATATATTGGTGTACCCATATAACCACGTAGACACGTCAACAACACACCAAGCAATGCGATCGGTACCAATGACTTGTTGTAAAAGTCCATGAACGCGAAGTAATACCCAACCTTCTCGCCGAAGTGAGCTCTCACTTTTCGCAAGAAATTCTCCGACAAAAACTCCAATTTCTGCGTTCCGATGAACGTCTTCAGTAAATATCTGTTGGTGGCAGGGTCATGCACTGGGAATATCGATCGCACATTGGGATGGTCTACTGTGATCTTGGCTGTCTCTCTGATAATATGGTCGATCACTTGGATTCTCTCAGCTGGGGTGACTATGGGACTGCTCTGCACTACTGAGTCTACTTCACGCGAGTTGCCACTACGCAGCCATGTCTGGAACCTCAGTCTCTTTCCGTAAATGGCCAACGCCTCGTCGTTCCCACGGATGAGAAGCACAAAGTACTTGCTGGCCTTCTTACCGTCAGCCTCAACCCTACTAAAGTCTCCTTCCAATACGTCCACGTCCAGGCCGCTTGCTACCAGCTTCTCGATCAGTTTGCCTTCCACTCCAGCGCTGATGTCCACTGCCACATCGATATCCACATTTGTCTTCTTCTCCTTCTTCTTCACACTGCGTCGCGTCACAACTGCAAAATCATAGGTGGCTCCCTCCAGTTCCGCACCTTTTAGATAGCGAAACGTGCCTGGTTTCACCACGGACGACTGACCTGGCTGTGATGACACGGGAGACTCAAAGGTCCACTGATCGTCCTGCAGCGCCAAGCTCATAGCTCCTGCCGAGAGGTGACGTTCGCTTCGGCCTTGCACTTGGCCATTTATCGGCACGGACGTCACCTCGGGTGTTGCGTCGTCGTCCTCCATTGGGCCTCAAACAGCTCCAGCTGGCGAGAATCTCTGGCGGCTGCTTGGATCGAATGGATCTGATTCTCATATTTGTGGTATTGCTGAAGTCGTGTACATGAAAAAGGAGCTGTCATCTCGATACAAATGTATTGATTTCAGTATGACTGAGAATATCTTCAACAGGCGTTCTGTCTACAATTGGAAGAAGGAGAAACATATAGGACAATGAGTACAGCGATGGAGAGCGACTCGGAGGGCGAGTACGAGATTTTGTATCCTGGAGATGACGCCACCCAGGAGATCTTGGACGACAGCGACTACTACAACAAGTTCATGCCACACACGGATGCGTTGTCCGAGTCTGTGCTCAAGTTCTGCGGGAGCTTCCCGGTTCGTATGGCGCCGTTGATTGCAGCTTCATTGGTGCAGAGATTCACGGACGCACGCTTCAACTGGGCCACCAAGACACTGCAGTCATTCCTGGAAGTGGTGTGCTGGACCAGCGTCACGTACGCGACCTACTCACTGTACGGCGACATTCTGCTGGCCTTGCAAGTCGGCACGTTCGTCGGCGCAGTGATGTCAGTGTGTGACGAGGTCGTGCTGCAATTCGTTCGTGGCTTGGCGCTCGTCATTCGCAACCAACCAGGAGGTGGAGACCTGCTGCAGCGACTTGGCTTTGACGTCCCGAAGAATGGCAAGGCGCCGACGGACGGCCAGGAGATCACACTCATTAAGAACTTGGTGTTCGGCTACCTTGGCGTCGTAGCGGTCCGCTCCTTGTGGGAAAACTTTCATGATGTAAAGTTCTTTGCGCTGCTTACAGCATGCACGGGTGTGGGCTTTGTGGTTACAGCTGAGTTTTTCTGCCTTTGGCTACCGACGCGACGTGTGGGACTGACACTGCAGTCCCGCTTCACGAAGGTGCAGCAGAACTGGCAGGAACATTGGTTCCGGTCTTTCGTGGAGATGTCCTGCTGGACGATGTCGACGAGCTACTTGTACTACATTTCGAACGACTTCTGGTGGGCTTTCCGAGTAGGCACCTTAGTTGCGGTGGGCGTGAGTTTGAGCTCCGGACTCGATCATCTCGAAGAGATCGACATCAACCAAAGCGAGAAGACTGAATACGGCTTCTGGGAGGAACGAGGTCTGGACGACCCATTCATGGCAGTGGGAGCTCGCTTGGCCAAGGTTCAACACGCTCTCGAAGCGTTCGGACGAGCAGTGGAGGCGGAGGCTATGAACATGTACGAAAGCTTTGGCGAGTAAATGCTTGCCGACTACCCCTCGAACGTCGAGTTGAAGGAAGTGGACAAGAATCTCACTGCACAAAGGATTCTTTGAGTGCAAGTTCATCGCAGCGTCTAGGTACAAGCGAACACAACGATACTAACCGAAGCACGTGTCAGCTAGCCTCGCCTTACTGCAGTGTGAATAAATGCATAGACTGTTACGACAAGTTTGCTTAGCACATGCTTGCGTTGCAGTTACAGCGACCATGTCACTGACGCAGACTCGATTCGTCTACGTCGCTGTATACTTACCTTCTGAATAAGACACCATCATTTCAGACCATTGATCTTGCATAAAGTATGTGCACCAAATCCGGTGCATTCAGACTTGCAGTACAAGTTGCTGTTTGTGTCATTCCTAGTGACACATGCCTCTGCATCTTAGGCCAAGATGCCAACAGGACAAGCACCAGTATCCAATTTCCCCCGTCAAGCTCAATCCAAGTTCGTCCAGTCCAAAACGTCAAGATGGCCCCCAACATGGACGTAGTCTCCACCACCACGCAGCACGTGCACGTGCGCAACAGCCACATCCGCGAAATGGACTCGGACGTGTTGTTCCACATCGGCCTCACATGCTCGCAAAAGGAGCGTCAGCAGGTGGTTGACACCTTTGGCGACGTCAAGTTTTTCATCACGGGCGGCAGCGCTGAGCGCATGACCCACTTCGCGCACTCGGTGGCCAAGGAGTTGGGCATTGCTACCCCCTACGGCTACACTCTGAGCCCCATCGGCAGCACGTCACGCTACACGCTGTACAAGGTTGGCCCCGTACTCGTGGCCAACCACGGCATCGGCATGCCGTCCATCTCCATCCTGCTGCACGAGGTCACCAAGCTGCTCGAGTACGCTGGTGCACACGGCGCCACGTACATCCGCATGGGCACGAGCGGCGGTATTGGCGTTGAGCCTGGCACCGTCGTCATCACGTCCGAGGGTGTGAACAACAAGATGGAATCTGTGGACGAGGTGGCCGTGCTCGGCTCCACTGTGCTGCGACCGTCCATCTGCTCCCCTGAAGTGCGCGAGGAGATCATCACCGCTGCTAATGAGGTGGGATTACCCTACGCAGTGGGCAAGACGCTCAGCTGCAACGACTTCTATGAAGGTCAGGGCCGTCTGGATGGCGCTATCTGCGAGTACACGCTCGAGGACAAGATGGAGTTCCTGCAGAAATTGGCCGCCGCCGGTGTGCGCAACATCGAGATGGAAGCGCGGTTGATGGCCGGCTTCTGTCACAAGCTCAATATCCCCGTCGCGGTGGTCTGTGTGACGCTGTTGAACCGGTTGAACGGCGACCAGGTGCTTTCGAGCCACGAGACGCTGCAGGACTTTGAGCGACGTCCTGCCGCTGTGCTGCTGCACTACATCAAGACCAAGATCAGTGCGTAGATTACAGGTATCACCCCAATATAAAAGTCGTTTTGCCATAAGCGTTGCAACTGACCTCTGAATTTGGCCATCAAAGTAGATATCCGGGCGGAACAGTGCGAGCGCTAGAGAATAACGGCAGATTCTGACTCCACCACGGCTTTCACGAGCTCTTCATCACTTTCGATCTTGCTGCCAAGAGGAGGTGGTGTATGATGTCCTCTCGAGCGTCGAATCCGATCTGTTTCCAGACACGGTGGCAGGGATCCGGGTTGACCGCAAGCGTGGCGGTAAGCGGGAGCACCAACATCGGAGGCGTCGAGAACCGTGAGAACCAGGACGCGTTCTTCACCTTCTACGATCCCAAAAATTCAGCCTTAGTGGTGGGGCTCTTCGACGGTCATGGGAGAGACTCTGGACGAGACGTGGCTCAAGCAGCCAAACAATACTTTGAGGCGCAATTCCAAGGTTATTCATGTGAGGACTATGCAAGACTGGAGCGAGACCCAGAGGAATTCTTGCAGCAAGTTTTTGCTTCGTGTCATCATGCCCTCAAGTACATGCTGCGAGATCTCTATGAACGAGCTGGACACTCGGTCGAGGAGCAACAACCAGAAGGATTCCTGATCCGACACAATTGGCAAACGGGAACCATCGCTAGTGTCCGCGGAGGAACAACAGCGACGATTGTTGTGGTCTTGAACGGCGGACAGAAAATCTACACGTCGAATGTGGGCGACTCAGCGGTGTTGCTAGCTTCAATGGGCCCTGATCTGTGTGTAAACGATGTGAAAGTGTTTGGAAATGATGGTACTGATATTCACCGACAAAACAATTTGCTTCATGATGAACTCATCAGAGATGAAGACGAACCTAGCAACAATCGTACATCGAGATCGAATGTCCTGCTGGTATCGGGAAATCACAGTCCTGAAAGTACGACCGAGTTTTTCCGAGCCAGGGCCGCTCGTCGCAGTTCTCTAGACCCAGCATTACCAGCTTTGCGCTTTGTCTACGACAACTTGGAACCGAAAACCCGGCGACTACCCATCTTCACCATGACTAACAAAGGAAACTTGCGCCAAAACCCAAGAGGTGACTACTACAAGAACGTCCGCGATGAATGGGCGACTGTAGTTGCAACACCATTCAATTCGCTGTTCCCAGACGCTTTGGCATTTACCCGATCACTCGGCGATTTCCACATGCACAGCTACGGCGTGAGCTGCAAACCCACAGTGACTGAGCTGTCACTGGAGCAGGTTGTCGTCAGAAACCTCAGACTCCACACCCAAGCACGAGACAACCAAGAAGACTACCACACCAGCAATGCATGCTACGACAACGAGGACAGAACGAGTTTTTCCTCAAATAATAGTAGTGAGGGCCAGGAGCATTGTTTTATGCTGGTGGTGGCGTCTGACGGAATTTGGGACAACTGGAAATACCACGACCTACACTCTTTTCTCAGCGATGCAAAGAGTAACAAGACCTTGCAGCAGCAGAGCGAAGTATCTGGAGAATGTGTTCCAGTGAATGGCATCGTCTCCTCGCTCATGGACGCCAATCTGCGCCGTGCTAACAGCTACTTCTGTGACCAAGCAGACAATATGACGGCTGTTCTATGCAACTTCAACTTCAGAACCTAAGTTTAATCATATGCGTATCAATAGTTTTCAATAATCATGTATGCCACCTGAATTTGTACTCGCACGTCCGCCGCACATCAATAGCTGCGACCAGAGCCACATCGATCATGATGCGCCGCGCGACCCAAGGCTTCGGCTTCCGATGCGCCTCCATCACCAAACGCCCCAGTGTTGCATTGCTAAGTGGCAACAAGCGCGCATCTCGAGCGCTGGCCACCAGCGGCTCCGGTGCGTTCAAACTCTCCTCCCTACCAGACATTGACACACAGACTGACGTCTCACCTCTTGATCGCAGAGCTCGAGTGGATGCAGAACCGCGACCCGTACTGCAATGTGGGCGAGTCCATTGCCGCCAAGATCGGCGTGAATCTGCATCGCCAGCCCAATCACCCGCTGCACATTATTAAGACCAAGATCGAGAGCTACTTTGACGACCTGCACCAGAACCACGGGTGCGACTGCAATTACTATGGCAATAAGGGGTCCTTTACGATGCTCAAGTGGTGACTTATTGTTCATGTGCTTTTTGCATTTGATGTTGGTGCAGTGCTCCGAAGTTCACGGTGTTCGATGATTTGAACCCGGTGGTGACGACGTACGACTGCTTCGACTCGATGCTCGTGCCTAAGGACCACGTCAGCCGAAAAGTTACGGACACTTACTATGTAGACCAGAATCGTGTGCTGCGTGCCCACACTAGTGCACATGAAGTTGCGACTATGAAGAATGGTTTCACGTCGTTCTTGGTCTCTGGTGATGTCTACCGTCGCGATGAGATCGACGCGAGTCACTACCCCGTGTTCCACCAGATGGAGGGTGTGCGCATCTTTTCCGAGCTTGACGCGACTACGCCACGTGAAGAGAAGGTGGCGCATGTGAAGGAGGAACTGAAGAAGACACTAGAGGGCATGGCGAAGGAGCTGTTCGGAGACGTGGAGATGCGTTGGGTGGAAGCTTACTTCCCCTTCACGGAGCCGTCTCTTGAACTGGAGATTTTCTTCAATGGCGACTGGCTAGAAGTGCTCGGCTGTGGTGTGTTGCAACAGGAGATTGTACGCAATGCTGGTCTGGGTGAGAACGTTGGCTGGGCGTTCGGTCTCGGTCTTGAGCGTCTTGCCATGGTGTTGTTCGACATCCCGGACATCCGTTTGTTTTGGTCTCAAGACACGCGCTTCATCTCGCAGTTCAAGGACGGCCAGATTACCAAGTTCAAGCCGTACAGCAAGTACCCGGCTTGTTTCAAGGACGTGAGCTTTTGGCACGGTGAAGACTTCCACGAAAATAATCTGTGTGAAGTCGTGCGTGACATCGCTGGCGATATGGTTGAACAGGTACCATCACTTGAGTTTCTTCCAACCAAAGTTTGTCATTAACAGTGATTTTGTTGCTGCAGGTGGCTGTCGTGGATGAATTCACGCACCCGAAGACCCAGCGTGAGAGCAAGTGCTACCGCATCACGTATCGTCACATGGACCGCAATCTTACAAATAGCGAGGTGGACGACATCCAGGTAATATCCGCAATAATGCTGATGGGGCATAAATGAAAAGTGCAGCTTGCTAACTATTTTGCTGCCGATATGTAGGAGATCGTGCGTGCTAAGATGGTAGAGGATCTCGGTGTTGAGCTCAGATAGATTGCAAGAGCTTGGTGTTGACCTAGACGTACCAAGCACTTCGTGATCGAATTGGAGTTTCCTCCTGCAAAGGAGGCAGCAGAAAATCAATAGCAGAAGGCCACGTTTTCGTCCTGGATTTCGGTCTTAGTGTGGAAACCGTTTCTGTCTCTGAAGTTTGACATGCGCTATGTTGAAACGGATTCAGTTAGTGAGGAGGCGTAGGGATTGAGGACGAAATAGGTCGCACAGTGGTGGCGTGTGATTCCTAGCATAGCTAGTCTCCCAGTTGAATAGTGTTGACATGGAGGAGGCTTCAAGGAACCAAGGAATTACTGCAGGAGAATGGAAGCGGAGATTTCAGAGAGAGACCAAGGTAAGGGATTAAATTAGTTCTCACAATGAACAACAGAGCTCTGATATGCTTTGGATGTGAAGGTCAACAAGGAACTCGGTCGACGTCTTCGAGTACGGAATCTCTTATTCTGGAAGGCATCGACACTATCAAACTAATTTGTTTTGTGGTTGTGACTGTAGGAAACTAAACATCAACTGGAAGAAGAAAAGTTGCGTTCTCAAGAATTGTCATCTCAGCTTCTCTACTTAAAAAAGCATCACTACAGCGAAGAGAAATCTAATGTGAGTGCACTGCAGGATGGAGCGTTGTTGCTTCATATTTTGATTTTCTTGCATGTTGATGCACGTTAGAAACAAAAAACTGTGTGCTCAAAATGTGAACGACTTGAGAAAGAAATCACCCGACTCAAGCGCACCATTACTGACACTGGTCACACATCAAGTGAAGAACCAAATTCAAACGCCAAAGGCATCCAGCATGAAAAAAACGAGCTAACCCCGGAATGCCACAGTTCAGAATACAATCAAGATTTTGTTAACGAAGCGGAACCGATGACAAAGGGAGACAATCTACAGGTAGCACATCCAGCACCTTGTTCATCAAATTTGGTTAAGAAGCTGCCACTTAACCTGCAGTCCGTCTCAGCGAAGCGTTTAGTTATTGAAGAGCCTGAGGTAGACGACAGCAACCAGATAGACGATGCCTGTCACGTCTTCACAGATATTGACGATTCGTCTCTAGGCGAGTTGTTCAAGTACGCTGTTGTGCTTGCCGGTCCAGCACCTTCCAAACCTAAGGCAAACCCTCGGTCGTTATTCAAACCATTGGATCTCCAGCGAACACGAAATCCTCAGGAAAGTATGGAGCAGATCGATCACCAGGAGAGTCCGACATCTAATCGTCCGCGAAGTGCTCCTGTTGGCAAATGGAAATCACCTTCTCCAAAGGGAGGCGGCATGTGGTCTTTGAAGCGCCAGTCGCAGGCAATATTGGATAATGTCAACGAGGACAGAGTGCCATCTCCGTTGAGGCGAGCAGCAACAGGATTCCTATCGAACTTCGTTCCAAATGGTCTGCGAAATGGAGCACCTTCAAGTGCACCATCTACACCTCCACTCCCTCCTCCCCCCGCTCCGGTTACAACTAATACGCCACCGCCTTCTCCAGCATCCAAACTTCTTTGCGTATACCCACCGAAGGCTGGTGAAGTCCAAGAGCTCGAAGGTTTACTGGAGATTTGTTTTCCATACGGAGAAGAACAACCACTTACAAGTGATTTCTCACTTGCATATCTCAAACGTTCATTGCAAGAGCGACATCGGACGTATCGAAGCCCAGACTCAACGTTTGTCCTGACAATCACTGGTGCTAGCAACCCGACGGAGGTCACGTACGCCATTTGCGTGCGATGTCCATTATTTCCTGAGAGAGAAGATGACGAAGACCTTGATTCGAAGCAGGAGGAAACCCCACATCTTGCAGACGGACCTACGCAGTGTTGTTTGTGCTTGCTGAGTCCCTATCCGTTCTTTGGCCTATTTTTCAAAGTGTTGTATGGAATAGCGGTGCTGTGGAATACCAAACGAAGGGAGGTGCTAATGGCGAGGAATGATAAGGCTGGTTCGGATAATATGGCTACGATGCTTGAAAAGCCATTGGGGATGTTGGATTTTGTGGAAGTCTTCCAGGGTGTAATGGAGCGACTGAAGGATATGCAGATACCCTCGATGGGTGGTTGGAGCCGTATGATACTTTCACCGAGGGTCACGGCTTTAGCATTTCATCGCCCTCATAGTGCGAGTTTAGCAGTGGAGCGAAGGCATCTGCTGCTAGAATACGCAGCACCGACATTGTTCGGTTTACTCTCTGTGGACCAAGTGTTATTCTTGCTAGGTTGTCTGTGCTCTGAGCGGAAAGTTTTGGTGGTCTCCGACCACGTCAACATCGTAAGTTCCTGTGTGTTGGCTCTTATTACGCTCCTTCATCCGTTGCAATGGGCCGGTCCGGTGATCACAGTATTACCACCTAGGCTTGACGAATTGCTGGAGGCACCCGTTCCATTGATCGCAGGTCGTGTATCGATCAATTCTGCCTCAATTCGTAACTTCTCGACATTGGACCGACCCATGAAAGACGTAATCGAGATGAATATGGACCAGAATTCCTTGCATATGCACGATGAGGATCTGATCACATACCACGAGCTAAAACTCCCGGAGTGCGACGAGTTAGTCCACGAACTCGACCCTTACTCAGCATTGCTCTTTGGAAAGCATGACGCCCCTGACTTTCCAACTGTTCAACAGGATGAAGCATGTAAGATCATGTGTGCTAGAATTCACCACCACATTGAATCTATCTGCGCTCTTGCTATGGCGGACAAGGATGGAGGGATTCTCGTCGGGACAGATTCTCCAGATCATGCTTTTTCAACTTTTTCGTCCCCGTCACGAGGATCTATCACACGATTAGGTGCTCAGCGACGCTGTAGTGCCATGGTAGCAGACTACATCAACCGTTTCCAAGAAACTCAAATGTTCAGCATGTTTACACTTCAGGCTCAAGATATACAGAACGAAAGTGACGACGGTGATATTGAGCGTGACGACAGCGAGTACGATGGGCACGTTGATGAGGAATATCACTATGATATGGACGGAGTATCCTATGAAGCTAACAGTAATGGGGAGCGTACAGGGGATTAAACAAACCACAGCGATGAAATGTTGAAATAAGGCCCCGATAGAGATAATACTAACCTTCAAAGTTATGAGGTACAACCACTGCAACGAGATAATACGCGCAGTGTACTTCTTATCGCTTTCCCCCTCACTAGATGTGACTCACATCATGTGAGAGTAG